>CANHQG010000737.1:0-20591 GCA_947462335.1 Harmothoe impar
ACTATATATTACTAATCTTATTTTGATTTGGTTACAGATAGGCTGACCCCAACTAGGTACGGTAACACATAATATATGATCATTTAGGGGCCATTAAAAAATTACGTAACACAGTTTTGGCCACTCTTTGACCCCCCTCCCCCCTTGTAACACACAAAATGTCGACCCCCCCCCCCCCCTTCCATAATTACGTAACACAGGCCTGTAACCCCCCCCCCCCCTCCCCCCCACCACACACACACACACAGGCCTGAGTATGCTCATGCTCCAGCAAATGCACTCGCATGACCAGCGTGTTGAATCAAACTAGGCCGGATGACATAGACACTATTTTTTTTCATAGCACTTGAGTCAAATGGCCCATAGTTTTGGGTTCAGGCCATTCAATTTCTCAGTATTTACATTACTACGGGGCTGGGTTGGCGAATGGCTATTTACTACTTCTGAGTGCCAGGCGGTGAACTCTCCATGGATCTGCAGAATGTCTATGCAGATCTGCAGAATTTCTCTGTTTTTGTGTTCCACAGGACCAATCCTGGGATTCATCCAGATCCATGGACAAGAAATTGTTCATAACTTCATATAAGGGGAGATGTAGGCCTATACTCTTTTTTTTCACACCAACAATAAGATTAAAATAAATAAAGAAATAGGTGCCCTTTAAAAACATCTTTTAATTAAAAATACAAAAAAAAATTCTGATTTCTGTAGGGCGGCAACATTCTGAGGTTGTGAATCTGGTAGCCCCTTGTCTTGAGCAAATTTGAGTGTTACAGTACTAAAGCAGTCAAACTGACCATGGGGGCAGGTTATAGATATTTCTCGAAGTCAAGATCTGGGTTACCTCTACGCAGACATGTATGGTAACTAGTTGTCATTTTCCCATGGCTTTTTGTTTACATATAATATTATAGGGATGAGGTGAGAGAAACACAATGTTGCTGAGACCTGGCTGTTAGATGATGGTGCATATTCCCAAAAGGGCAAAATTAGAGACTTCTTTCTGGTATATGATTTTGAAAATTGTTATGTAACACTTGGCTAGACCCCCTCCTCCCCCCTGTAACTCTTTGTAACAAACTTCATGACCCCCCCTCCCCCGTATGCTGTTACGTAATATTTGAATGGCCCCCTTACCAATTTTACCATTCTTTTGTTGTGACGTCTTTGACCATTTTAGTAAAACGTTATTTTATTATAGTAAAAAACATATTTAAGGTTGATCGCTACTCATTGAATATGGACTCCTGTGCAGCTCTCTGCCCATATAGCTTCAAAGTGTCAGAATGTGCTGATATTGGAAAAATAGATACATACATATGCACACTAAGCCAATTCCAAGAATTGGACAATTCCGAACAAAATTGAGCATTTAATTGCACTTTAAATATTTGATATATTTTGAGCTTGTGATATTTACTATATTTAACACAAATCAGAATATTGGAATTATCTACCAATAAATCATTATCGAGATTGATATATATCTCATCACTGTGCTTAAGACAACCAATGGTATAGGATATATACATTTTTTACCCCAATCCTTGGCATTTTACCCGTTATTTTGGCCTTCAAATATGAGATTTAGACCCTTTCTGTCCGATTTTTTAACTTCAAAGGCCTAAAACCCTTGAATTATGCAGGGGACCCCCTATCAAAATTACTTTTTTATGTTAGCAAATGATCTATACTATTTTTTGAGAAAAAAAAAAGTCTATTGATTTTTTTTTCTCGCTATTTTCAAGATATTGTTGACAAATTTTGCATCAAATTTAATTAATCGTCCTAGAACCACCACTTTTTCTTCATAAAAGGGTTGTTTTTGGACCATAATTTTATTTTTCCTATTTAAAGACACAATTTAGGATTATTCATGTAAATATGACATTGATGTGGGCAGTGGTTCATTAAGGAATTTTTTTTTTCCAATTTCTGGTATTTTTTTGCCAAAAATAGAAAATACATTTTTTTTTAAATCTGTATAAAGAAAATAGCTCGGGACCCCCCTATTTTTTTACATTTTCCATTAATTAATGATCTAAACTAACCTGAGGCAAAAAATTTGGAAATTCTATTGATGAAAAGTTAAGAGTAGCGACCAACCTTAAAGATCCATTTCTTCATATGCTTTAGTATGTTAAAGTGAAAAAATCTTGAAAGAAGTAAATGTTTCCAAAAATGTCTAATTTGGCGAGAATTCCACTTTTTTTTAATTTCTAAATTTTTTTTTACATCTTTCATGAAAGGCCCGGCCGAGCCAGCCAGTCACTGTTGTCCCAAAAGTGTAAATCATGATATGCTTAATATTCCTGATAAGGCATGTGTTTGATGTATTATCTATATGTATATACTGGTACCAGTATAAGAAGTGCAGTATCTTCTTATCAGATAGACTAGACATACATGTATATGTAAAATAGTTAAATATGGGTACCAGCTTAAGGCCACTCAAAAAGAAAAATTGTTTCTCATCACCAAGCTGTAAAAAATATGACGAGGGCGTTTTTTTTTTTTTACTTTTTTTTTTTACTTCAAGCTGAAATACATAGGGAAATTAGGATTTTTCGCGACAAATTTTCATATTTTAGTAATTCAAAGTTTATTGATCAGCAAAAGTTGTTATAATGCAGTTTATTCCCAGCCGACTGCATTACTGATAGCATTAGCTTTGATTTGATACAAAATTTGCCAATATTTTTTTCCAATTTTAACTTATTTTTCATGAAAAATGTAAAAAAAAAAAAATTAAAAAAAGTTTTCTTCGGATCATGATTTTTATGATGCGCACGGTGATGAGAAACAACTTTTTTTTTTGAGTGGCCTAAATAACTTTGTATTCCCCTATGATCTGCCATCGATACTTACAACAAACATGGAAGGTCCCAAGTCATTTATTGCCATCGTGGGGGGGGGGGGGGGGGGGGGACTTGGTTGTTGGGTTGCTTTACACATTAAAATGTGTGGTCATTTCAAGGGTGGTGATGGTGATCAAATTTATGAGGTGAGTTAAGGTAGAAATCACGCCCCTACACTTTTACCGAGGCAAGGGTTCTTTTACATCCCACACTATATAGGCACCGTGTGAGATGGACAGGCCTTTGATATGCTGTACGTCTACCACAGTAGGGTGTAGGGGGCAAATTAAATATGGTCTATTTGATTTGTGACAACATGTAATTCCACTGGCATATGTCATTTTCTCCTATTTTTTTTAAATTTTTTTTTTTTTTGGGGGGGGGGGGCATCTTGCAAATACAAAACTTAGTGTTGTGGGGGGGGGGGGGGGGGTATCAACATTACTCTCAGCTAATTGTTTGGGAGGTCAGAAAAAGAATTTCCCTTATTAGCAAAATTCACCAAGCCCTCCAGCTAGTAATAAATGACTAGTTTTGGATCAGCATCTTGACTACTGTCCACACTACAAACTACACTATCACTTTACACTGTTCCACTGCATGCATCTATCTTATTTGAACAATTGACTTACAACACAGTTTAAACACGTTACTGTCCCACAATTGGAAAGACTTGTTGGGACAGATTCTCGTGAGAGCGTGGACAAGAAAATCTTTCCGATCTTCAAATTGATAATCTTAAAAATGTTAATAACATTTAATATTACAATACTCACCAAATATAGATGGCACCACCATATACGCAGTCTTACTCTGCCCCCAACATGAACTAATTGTATGTGCATCCTCTGCAATGGTGACTTAGGGAGTGTTCATTTATTATTCACTTTTGGGACAACAGTGACTGGCTGGCTAGGGGTGGTGAGATTTCGCGCAGAGGGGCGAAATTCTTTTACGCCCCCCCCCCCTCGATAGCGCGTGGAACGTTTCGCGCCCCCCCCTCACCGAAGGCCCCGAAAATTTTTCGCCCCCCCCTTTGAACTATAGTAACGCGCAGGCTTTTTTGCTAAAAAGGGGCTTAAATTTTTGCGCCCCCCCCCCCAAACCCACCACTCCCCCTGTAAATAATAAACGAACACTCCCTTATGTAGGACAGCCTTGATTGTTAACTAACATATCATGGGGGGCTCTGCCCCCAAACCCAGTTTTTCTTCTTTTTTTTCCCCTTCTTTAGTATGGTAAACATTGGGAGCCAGAGTAAGTGGTGCCATCTATGTTTGGTGAGTATTATTAGGACCCAAAACAGGTTAACATTTTTTGACCCCTCCGCCAAGTGGGGTCCAAATTTGTTACACCCCCCTGGTCAAGGGATCCAATTTTTTTTGTCCCCCGCCCTGTTGATAAAAATTGATCACTCCCTAAGATTCGCAAGATTTATTTGTCCACGCTCCCACGAGAGCATGTCCACTTGTGCCTTGGGAACATATTTAACAACCACTAGGAGTATCGGCTCTAACTCCAGAGGACTATAGGCACCGTTTTGAAAGCGACTTCCGACCTGAAACAATAATTTAAACTACCTGGCAACTTTTCAACAAGACTGAAAAATCGGACCTCGTGGGGGACCCATCTGGTGGCTATAGAGGGGTCCTAGTGACCTGGCGAACTGGGCTGGTTTCCTGGCGACTTGGTACAACTATTTATGCGACCTGGCGACTTTTGGACACATTTGGCTACAGTAAAAATGGCCCATAAGGCGACTTTGTGACCTGAAGCCCTTAAGTTGGGCAAATTTTGGACCGTGGGGAGGGGACCCATCTGCACCCCCTATGAGTTGCTGCAGTCCTGATGGAGAGCGGGAGGTGGTGGCCTGGGTAAGGGAGGAGCTACAGTGTACGATATGTCTGGACACTCTGACCGACCCACGCATCCTGCCCTGCCATCACGCCTTCTGTCTGCAATGTCTCACAGGTTGGTCAAGAATTATCTTCTGCTTCTATTTCTTCCTACCATCATTCATTGGGCCAAATAGAAAAAATTTTTGTTTCAGGTAACATGGGAAGAAACTCTAGGGTCGGTAGGATGGATTTTTTTTTTTTTTACTTTTTTTTTTTAAATTCTCCTCAAAAATTGACCTAAAAAATGTAAAAATTGGGCGATTTTTTCCCCAAAAATTTTGTAAACCTAAAATTGACCTAAAAAAAGTATAAACATATAAATATTTCTTCAAAATTGCATAAAAAACATAGGGTCGGCCCTGTTTAGATAGGGTCGGTCGGGTGACCTGAAACAAACTTCTTTTTTTTTTGGCCTTATGCCAGACAGATATATAAAACGTTGGTTATGTTGATCACTTAATGTTCACAAACTAACTTATGATGGAATCATTAATCCTTTTAGGGCTTTAACTTTTTTTTTTTAAACATAAAACATTTCTAGTCAGATTTTGAAAAATGTATTTTGGTCCCATGTTTTGGGGGCTCATCCTGCCAACCCCTATTGCCTAATTCTAGGATCCCTAGAGTCAATTAGGTTTTAGCAACAATCAATTAGGTTTTAATCAGTCCTTAAAGGGTTAACTATTGTGTAACGTTCATACTACAGGTTTACTACCAGGAGATGGCGGCACCCTGCGGTGCCCCAACTGTAACAGCCCCATTACGGGGTCTGGGGACGACCTACCCAAGGACTTCAAGCTCAACTCCCTACTGTCACACCTCAACTCACAACCACTGCAGGGAAACAATGCACAACACCCACCAGTCCAAGTCACACCAGGAGCTTCTGGTAATGGTCAAACTGGGGGTTCTGATGATATCACTGACATTGTTTTAGGAATAGAAAGCAGGTCGCAAGTCCAACCGGCTAGCCCTACTGTTAGTACCCTGGCTTGTTTCCTTGCCTATGGTAGGGAGTTCCATCGAAAATTAATTATTTGTCCTAGAGAATATTTATTTATTGGTGTCGAGAGAGCAGATATGTACAAATACAATGCAAAAATCAGAATACTGATACCTCTTTTAGTACACGCTTGAGAGGAGTGGAAAGTTGGAAAAGTCCTTATATTATTACCCCTGCTACTCTACAGCTAACCCGTGAGCTGAGTGGCACTCATACTCAGTGCACAGAGGGGCCTGCAGTGGGGTGGGTAATCATCCTGCGGGCAGCAGGGCATGTAGAGGCAGAATAATACATGATATTCAATGACTATTAACATCCCTAATCATACATATTATGCACTAAATTCCTTTACCATTCAAATGTATAATTCAATACCTTTCTATGGGTATAGTTTTTATAATTATGCTGTAAAGTATTAACTACTTTACCATGACCGTCACAATGACCAATTTCCGGGGGGAGATGTGCATAATTATGTCAAAATTTAAATATGTATTCCATTCATGAATATGGGTCATTTGAAATACAAAATACCATTTTTTATATTCTGAAATTATCTTAGCCTGGTGCTAGTTCGAAGTTTTGTTTCAATCACATCTCTTAAACCATGAGACATATAAAAAATGGTATCTGCTGAAAATATGCCCCAATATGTTTATATTATGCCTACTGAAAGAGATTTAATCTGGAAAGCATAGTCTATCCCGGAAATAACAATTACTGAAAGGTAGAGAATACTCCTATACTGTACAGTAGGTGCCGTGATAGGCCTGTCAACACAGTGCCCGCGCTGGGGACACGCAGGACTGACTGCAGTGAACCCCCTACCTATGGGTGTGTTTTCCTGATTTTTGTGGGTCTACCCGCTGGTCTTTTCATATTGTATTCTTTGTCATCATGATGCATAAATGCAGCCCCAATAAGCAACTAGCCAGGTCTGAATTTATGCAATATCTATACCCAATGTTGGTTGATACACTGCTTAGGGCTCAGTATTATGCTTGGTACTGCTCTTGATCTTAAGAGATAAAACACTGATAAGTCACTATAATGCAGCAATGTGGCCTTGCTATTATACCATGTTACCAAAAAATTTTGAAGAGCACAGACCACATTTGCATCTTACATAGGCCATTTTTCTTCCATGCAGGCCTTAACAATCAATGTATATGGTATATGGATATCATATAGCGCATTTGATTAATTAATGAATGAATTATATAAATGAAAGTAATTTGTAATGTTTCTTTAATGTTGAACAGCTTACAAAATTGATCTGAATTCAACGAGGAAATAGTTTCACCTGTGACATGGACGATAAGTTTATACTTTGAAATATGCTTTCACTGTTAGAGAGCTGAGACCATCACTGGGCCATGATTGGGCCAATATACCACTAAAAGTTGGGGCAAATAATGGCACTTTGATATTCGCCAACCGCTGGTTTGACCGCTGGCTCAGTAATGGCCCATGCTCAGAGAAAGGGATATATTGATATCATGTTGGCCCAATGTTGGGCCAACTGCAACAATCACTAATATTGAACAATATTATTTTTATGTGTATACTTGAATGTGCAAGCATAGGCCTACTTAAGACATGACTGTCAAGTATCATCAGTTTAGAAAAAGCCATTTCTGTCTTTTTAATCTATCTAAAATGGTTAGAAATAATACAAACTGTATTACTATCACTTAGAACGTATCCAACTCCATTACCCACACATGACGTGTCTTTGAAGTTACTTTTGACAAATTCCCACGGGTGTCAACCCTTCTCCCATATCATCTAAATCTAAAAAGAAGAAAATTCGAGTACGGCCAAAAAATTGGATACCTGAACACAACTTTTCTCTTCTTTTTTAGCCTGGTGCAACAGGATTAGGAATGTGTCATGCAGGAGTTTTCATGTAATGACATCCAACTGACTAAACCTCTTGTTGCACAAGAAATACTTTTTTTTTTCTCATTTGTGGGTAAGCATGTTTTGGGCTAGGTCTCATGATCTTGGAATCCTCTTGCAGCTGCTACACACAGAACACACGTGAGGTTTCTCCCCCGTGTGGGTACTCCTGTGTCTACTTGAATGCCCTGCTGTTCTAAACCTCTTGCTACACACAGAACACACGTGAGGAAACTTTTGAATTTGACGTTTTTATTAATGCACTGAGAGTGGTTGGAATTTTGCATCTACATTTTATTATCTACTGAGGGAGTTTGAGGTAGTCTTTCAAGAAAATTTTAGGAATTTTAACTTGAGATTGGGGGTTTTCTGGAGGATTCTACTTTTTCTTAGCCCATTGAATACGGCCACATTGTATTCAATGGGGGCACTGAATACGGTCCTTCCATTACTTAAGCGTAGTATTTCTTGTATCTCAAAAAATGAAGTACTATATTTTTGGGGAGAGTAATTAAGGATAATTTCTAGTATCTCTTATTTGCATGTTAACCTCCTGGTTTACGCATGTTCATATGTATGTCCTTTATACACAAAAATAAATAAAAAAGGATTCACCACCCCAAATTAGCGTTTTAGCACTTGATATGGTAGGACACTGAATCCATACTTTGCATTATGCAGATACGAGTACCGTAAAACCTCGCGTATAAGCCTAACTTGCGTATAAGCCGACTTTGGGCCGATCCTATAAGCCGCACCAGCGATCTGGTTATGGTGACTTTAGTACTGTACTATAGTAGGGGGGGGGTGATAAATCTACTTTTCTTCGGGGACAGGCTCAAACTATGCATTTGGGTCCAAAAACACGGGAAATCACAAAAATATTTTTTTCGGACCACCGTAACCCCCCCGTACATAGGGTCCGAAGATCGGCCAAATAGTGAGAAAACAGCCCAAATTCAGGCTTTCAGATTCCTTCTATAATCAAGTCATGACTTCATGAAAATGGTCAGAAACCTTCATATGGGACCCAAAGAGACCATTTAAAGTCATATTGTTGTGATTATAGAGGTGTTTCCCCCTCTGGGGAGGTGGTTAGTCCTCGGTAAAGTACCGATAAATCAGCTATTTTGAAGGCATTTGCTCCCTTACAATCACATCCCTATACTGCCATAAAACACCATCAGGACACCTAATCAGGCAGATTAAACCCTTCTGGACAGTCCCCTCTTTCTGTCAACTCCCCTCTATGAACCCCCCCCCCCCCCTCCCAGCATGCACCAATAGCCATCAGATAACTCTCCCCCCCCTTCGCCTCTATATTACCCTATACTGAAATAATGAATTAACATAAGACCTTTCTGATAGTTTGAACCTTTCTTGAGGGCTCCCTGTTCCTGTTAACCACCCCTTATGACCCACCTCCACCCCATCCCCAACCTCACCCCAAACTAATAGCCTTGAAATAACGCCCCCCCCCCCCTCGGCTCCATATCATACAGTATAACCATCAGCCCAACCCTCCCTCCATGTGGCACAGTGCACAGCATTGCCTCTCATGGTATGTATCATGCCTGGGAGTGGGACAGTGGTGTGGTTAAAAGAGGGCCCCCCCTCCAAAAAAAAAGAATGAGTGAGCTGGGTCCTTGAGATCACCCCGGTAGGTGTATCTACTACAGCTGGTAGAGGGATACTGTACTTCAAGTCAAATATGGGTTCAATATTTGGTTTAATATCAAGATATGTATTCATCTGTCCTCAAAGTTTGATATGAGATTCTACCCTTTACCCCATATAGGGGATGGCATAGGTCTACCAAGAACCATGCCTATGTTATATTTTCATATATCTGAATATTATAGCAGCACCCTGAGATGTTGCATGTATGCCCGTCTTTGACAAAATCTGATCTTTAGCATTGCAAATGAGGTATCAGGGTTACCTACCCCTCCCCATAATATAATTGCAAGGTTTATTATTGGCTTCAATAATATTTAGGGTTCAGAGTATTTATTTAACACCTCAGAGAATTGAATTAAATGATCATCTCTTGTTTTACGTCTAGGATACTAACCATGCAAGGTGTAGACAAAGAGATATGGACACCAGTCCTTATTTGGAGTCATTTGCAGGCTCCCCCACCCCCTCACCCCTCTACCATCCATCATTCTGTGCATTTAACCACTTGGTTAAGGAGGAGAGTCAGGGTTTTTATTTATTTTTGTATCAGGTTATTAGTGATGTTAATATTAGATCTCTGCTATAACTATTATAGAGTTACTATGTATAATAAGACTTCGTCGCCTCAGTATACAAAGGTCGTAAGTGAAAAAATAAGATTTTTTTTTTATTCTTGGATATTTTTCTTTTTCCAATAAATTTTCGAAATTTTTTGGAATTTTTCAAAAATGACCTTTTTCTCGGGGGTAGTAGATCAGTATACAAAGGTCGTAACTGACAAAGTGATGTTTTTCTCAGTATACAAAGGTCGTAAGTGATTTGAAATTTTAACCCCAATGTATTCTATCATTAAATCAGTGTCTTTTGTTGGTTTTTTCTAGCCATTTTATATGATTTCTATTATATGTGTACATTTGGATATTTTTTTCAAAAATATGTTAACTTTGAAATGTAAAGGGAGTGAATTTAAAGGGGAAATGACTGAAATTCCTCATTTTAGCAGAAATTTCACTGTTGCTAGGCAACAGCAAAATGTGAATAATTCTTTTTAAGTAACATAAGCAACTAAAAATATTAAAGATTCATCTAGTGAGCATTAGGCTTAAATAAATCGACTTTTTGAACATTTCTTTACACTTTTGAATTAGAGAAATAACTTACCACCTTTGTTTACTGATTAAATATACAAAAATATACATGCTATTCAGTATACAAAGGTCGTAAGTGACCTAGTTTTCCCCATTTTTTCCTCATTATTGCCATATTTACTAAGGAATTAGTTAAGACATTTTAGTACCATTTATATAATATGTTTATACTTATTGTAGTTTATAGATAAGCCAATTTCGGGGGCAATATAACATGTATTTTAGAAATTACAGCCTAAAGACCACATTGATTTTTCTTATTTTGCTCATATCTCAAAACATGGATTATCCACTTACGACCTTTGTATACTGAGGCGACGAAATGTAACAACATGAAACAGTCATCTTGACCATGAATACACATGGGGTGAGGTACTAGGCATAGAATAGAGGGGGGGGGGATGTGATCATTGGTAGGGTAACTCAAAATGAATATAGAGACCTTTGAAAAGGGTATAATCTATCTGATCTAAACTCATTTTAATATGTTGACAATTCAAATACATTGAAGCAAAGGCCCTCCAAGATTTGGGTTATATTCATGCAATCACAAGAATATGACCTGTAATAGTCTCTTTTGGTCCCTCATCAGTTTTCTGTTGAGGTGGTAAAGCCATTCATGCATGCATGATAAATAGATTATAAGAGGTCTGATGGTTGGAGTTCTTAGATAGACTGAGGTAGCCCTCCTCTTATGTCTGTATAGGGTAAGGGAGGAGGTCTGGGCCCCCTCCATATCTCCCACCCCTCTTTTAAACACACCGCTGTCTTACTCCCCAGACAGGCTAAGGTGTCTGTGAATGACTACTAATGTTCAAAGATCCTGATATTCTGAGTACAGTGTAATATAGAGGCGAGGGGGGAAGGGAGTTATCTGATGGCTATTGGTGCATGCTATGGGGGGGGGGAGGGGTGTTAGGGGTCATAGGGGGTAGTTAACAGAAATAGGGGGTCATTCAGAATGGTTCATGACGATGTTTTATGGCAGTATAGGGACCTGATTGTATAGGAGCAAATGCCTTCAAAAAATCTGATTTATTGGTATTTTACCATGGACGCACCCCCTCCCGAGAGGGGGACACACCCCTATAATCACAACAATATGACTTTAAATACTCTCTTTGGGTCCCAAATGAAGGTTTCTGACCATTTTCATGAAGGCATGGTGAGGTTTGAGTAGGAATCTGAAAGCCTGAATTTGGGCTGTTTTCTCACTATTTGGCCGATATTCGGACCCCATGTACGGGGGGGTCACAGGGGTCCGAAAAAATTATTTTTGTGATTTCCCGAGTTTTGGGTCCCAAATGCATAGTTTGAGCCTGTCCCTGGAAGCGTATGACAAAATTAGCGATTTAACACCCCCCCCTAACTATAGGAACAAAAACTCGCGTATAAGCAGCACCTGGACTCTGTGCCGATCCTATAAGCTGCACCAGCGTACTAGCCGCTGCTTATACGCGAGGTTTTACGGTATATAAATTGCGCCTTATATAACGCCACACTCAAATTTGTCTTTACTTGTGTTTTTTTGTAAGTTGCTTTTCCTGTTCTAGGGCTGCATGACATGACATGGGACTATGTGTCTGTGGTGCAGTGGACAGTGTGGCTGCATCCTCAGGTGGCTGTGGTGCAGTGGCCACTGTGGCTGTATTTCCGCATTTCTGCAACCTTACTACCACCAGCACCTTTGGCCTACAAAATTTGCCTTTATATCTTGCCCTCCAAATATCTAAGCTCTACTAATAGGAAGTAATATGAAAGGGTTGATTTGCCAAATAATCACTGGGTGGGGTATGTGAGAATATGTTTCTCGCAATTTCCACTAGGTGGTGACTGTGAGTACAGTTATCTTAGTTCCTCCGTGCTTATATAGGTAGCAGCACCAGAAACACAGTTATCCCCTTAAACTCCCATAAATCAAGTATCCAATGCTAATAATGAAATATTAGCAACAGTAAAGAAAGGCTTCTCCATATAGACAACCATTTAATCAGCTTTATCCTTAGGCCACTCAAAAAATAATGTGATTTCTCATCACCACGCGCATCATAAAATCAAGTTTTGAAGAAAACTTTTTTTCTTTTGCGTATTTCCGATGAATAACCCGATAAAAACGAACAAAAAGTGTCATATTTTGTATGAAATTAAAGTCAGTAATGCCAGCAATGCAGGGGTATAGAACTTACATTTCTCTGCTTTAAAAGATCAATAAACCTTTAAGAAATAAAACGTGAATTATCTTACACATTTTAGCCTGTGAGGAAAAAAAAGAGCATGAAAAAGCCTTGCTCACCAGATTTCTCAGACCTTGTTGATGAGAAACAACTTTTTTTTAAAGTGGCCGTACAGACACACACAATGATCAGAGAATAAGCGACACTTGATGTTTACAACAGCAATCTTTTATTGACTAAAACAGCAGATATATCCCATGATCATGATTTCTACAATGTCTGCTATGATGATTCCAAAATATACAACAATGGCTGATGAAGCCTAAACTACCTATAGAACTGAGGGAGCGGGCACTTCCCATTCACCGACAACCAAGCAGTCACAATTCTTTTTGATGATCTGAGGCAAAAAAAAAAGATAGTTCCTTGACACATCAAAAAGAGGACTAGATGTTGCTGGGGGGAGGGGGGGGCATGACTACCTCACCAGTGAATGATCAGTATATTCCATTGGTCGTCGGCATTAAGATGGTCTGGTGGTTGGGAAGGGAGTGTTATTTTTGGTTGAAAATGTCAAGTCCCTTGTGACCCGACTGTTGCCCTGCTGACTGTGGGAACGGCCCAGCCCCTGCATGATAAATAACTTCTATGGTACATGAACACAAGAGCACAGACATACAGGCAAAAGTCAATAATCTGCACTGGGTTGGTAGGGCTAAAAATTATCATCATGATCATCCACCTGTGTACCATAAACATGTTGATGAGTACGAAATTTATCAACCGTTGAAACTGTTCTTGTGGGAGAGAGTAGCTAGCAACAATGCTGGCCAGGATGAGGGGCTGGGTGGATATAGTATGTGTACATATGAAGCCCTACCAAACAGCTTCAGTGCCATACAACCTGATCAGGGGATTAATTCTGAAAACCTTGCACATAAGCGACACAACTTATTCATGATTGCTTACTTATTGTATTTTTGTACTATATAGTAGTTGAATTGGGCGAGTTCACAGCCTCTGATCAATAGATCTGCCCAGCTCAATAGGAAGGTGGCGCCACCTCGTGTTCATAATCAGAAGTAAGAGTGGGCCGACAAAGAATTAGCCAAGTCTTGACATTCACACCGATGTACATACTGAAACATTGGATTAGTCTGGAAAAGTAAGAAAACATCATAAACTACACCTAGATTTGCTGTCTGATACGGCTAGACCTGTCTATATACATACTAATCCTTCGTCTGGACTATACATCTTTTAGGGAATAAATACTTTACAATATAAATAAAATGTCTCGCAGGACAGTCATTGACAAGTGCGAGAGCTCTTTTCTTATCTTTCTCTCTTTTAATCAATAAAATATGCAAATAGAGACATATTCTGAGTACATGAAATGTGGATTGCACTTTGTGACGCTCATTTAAACAACTGTATAGGAAGCATTGCACAAGTTTGTTTTATGGCCTTGACTTAACTGGTGTAGGCCCAACATAAACAACAATATTTTACAATTGGTATGTATAAGCAGTTCTCATATTGTTCCACTCACCCAAACTCACTCATATTTATCTTCTGGTTATCGAGGAATAATTAAACAACTTTCTTGTCAACATCTCAACCGTCCCTTCATTCTCAACCTGGCATGTCCTTTACTGTAAGCTTTTATTGAGGTGGCATCCCACCTTGGTCTGCACGTTTTAGCCTTATGTAGCCATCTTATAAAGCATATAAAAAATACTAAAACTGCTGTAACAAATGCAATGCCCATCGTCTGCAGACTGGCTCTTATAACTCAAAATGTGTGTATATACCTATACATGTATGGTAGCGGTGACCACGCGGGGTATCGGCTATACGGCAATCTGTTGAACATAGGACATATTGAGATCTAACGGCTACACCACCAACTAAAGCACCATGGAATTGTATTATTTTCCAATATGAATAACAGCGATACTCCAAAAACATACCACTCTCATTGGGTTGAAACCTTGATTTAGCTGAAGTTTCTCTATTGTCATTTTATAGTAGCACAAGTGAGGTTGGTAAGAGAAAATTGATCATGGCAACAGATGACGCCATCACCAGACGCTTTGTGATCAGTGATGACAATACATGCTACTCCTAACTCATTCATGATTTCACTTCTAATGCATCCCTCACGTCAAGTTGGCATGTTGAGACGAATCAATATTCTACATGAATCTTCCTCTGTCACTGCGGGTAGGTGGGTTCTGTTGAGTGGCAGTACAGCCTCTTATATCCCATTAACATATCCCCATGGCAAAATAAAAATGAGTATCTACAACACCAGTGAGTCTCATACCGGGTTTGGTGGGGGTAAAAGTACCGAAAACTTGAAACAATACACTGAGAAGTTACAACAAGAACTCGTAGTACGGAGTGTGTGAGAGGTATGCTGATCAGCACTGTGTGTGTGCTAATGGTGTAACATGGAGCACCCTGTAGACCCTTTAATGACAGCATCATGTATGAATGCATCATGCCCCGTCGTCATAATGCATGAATGCAGCCCTGGCGAGTGACTCATCAGTGCTACATTCAAGCATCATGCCGACCTTATGAGGTTGAGACATTCCCGTAGGGTCGGCATGATCGACCAATGCAGCACTGGCGAGTTACTCGCCAGGGCTGCATTGGTGCATCATGACGTCATCTTTTAGTGACATCCATCGTTAAAGGGTTAAACTTGGTAATAGCAAACACAGGATGTAGTATCAGCTATTTATGACACTGGATAGATGTGAACCAACCAAATAGACGACCTTACATACAGAGTAATCAAGTCAGTCACAACAAGGAATTGTTAGAGAAAACAGAGACGAAAGTTTGAACGCAAGATACCGTTGTGTCCTTGAGATGACACTGTCTGCTTCCCCATGACACATTGATTAGGGCAGTGCCAAAGTAAACGTTTATAGGAAACAGCAAATACATGGCTAGAGCAGATGGCTTTGATACAGGCATTCTTCTCTTTTAACTTAACCCTTTAAGGGCCGCGTAGTGCTTTAATATGCTATGGCCGTCATGTGGGATTCATGAAGGTAGCCCTGGCGACTAACTTGCCAGTGCTGCATCCATGCATCATGTCAAATCTACAGGCTTGATACACTTCCGAAGGGTTGGTATGATGCACCAAGGCTGGGCCAGAGAGTTACTCGCCGGGGCTGGGTTGGTGCATCATGCTGACCCTTTGGCAGTGTCTCAACCCTTCCCATACAGCAAGTAGTTAAACTTGCCAGGGCTGCATTCATGCGTCATGACGACCAAGGGCATGATGCATAAATACACTATACTGCCCTTAGAGGGTTAAGGTGTTACTAAACCAAGTTAAACTGATCGTTCTAAGACACATGATATTACAATAAAGTACAACATAATGAGGCACCGTGGTCGTGGTGTTGGAGCACCACACACAACTCTCACCCTCTCTCCACCATGTAAAGCTGCTTTTAAGGCCAAACACACAAAAATATGAGTTGGTCAATGGATTTCGCACACTTAATTTTCCGAAAAGGAATTTTTTTTTTTGAAAGAAAGAAAGATTGTCAATGGATTTCGCTCACCTCATTTTTTCAAAACTTGAGAATTTTTTACTTTTTTTTGATTATTTTTTCATCTGGATTCCCACAGATCAACAAATTGATTTTGTTTTGCCGTGGGTTTAGATAGACTTTTGTCAAGACTTAGTAAAAGAAAAAATCGCTTGCTTCACTGACAAGGATATAAATTCTTAATTCAAAGAAAATTTGCTCATTTGCACCATTTTTTCAAAAGTGAAATCTATTGTCCAACTTTCTTCTTTGGAGTGGCCTAAACATTGAATTCTTTCCCCCCAATACAACCATAGAATTAATAATGCTTTCTTTTGACTATGGACAATAATGCTGCACTTCTTCTATAAACCTTGTAAAAATACTATGTATTCAGATTAAATTGACAAGCACTATTGTTTCATTGACTTACTTTATGGCTCCTTAACATTAATATATAGCAATAAATATGGCAGAATATTTACGGCAATTACAACTTGATATAGTGTAGACTAGACTAGGGTTTGTGAACAAAATGTACCGCAAATTCCCGCGTATAACCCACATCTCGCGTATAACCCGCACCCAGACTTTGAGAGAACCTTATAACCCACACCAGAGGCCTGAAAATTGTGATTTTAGTACTGTACTTTACTACCTAAAACCCACACCTAGACTTGGGAATTTTCTAGTGCCCATAATCAGGACTTGGTTCAAGTAAAACCTGCGGGTTATATGCGGGAATTTACGGTAGATTTAGATGATATCATTACAACTATTCATGCATACCAGATGAATTCAAGTAACACATACAACAATCAACATAGCAGCATTTGGAAACAAAATAGAGAGATAGGAAATAAAGCACCAAAAGAACATAATATATTATTAAGTCACATTCATAGAATGATATCTTCAGTTCACAACATACCAAAATGAAAAATCTGCTTTAAATTAAGCTCACCCCATCTGTCTATATTATTGGTGTAGAATTTCTCTGCTCTTTTTGACTTACACAGTGAAAAATATCACATCGCCCAAATTACTTCATCCTTCCTATATACTTCTTGTGTAGATAGAATTGTACATAGATATATTTCTTGTATTAAAGATAAGTCTATAATGGTAACAGCTGCATAACATAAATAACTAAACATAGATATTTCTACAGTAATAACAACAATAATACAAATAAAGCACACAAAATGTGACAGATCAGAATGAACACTATAGCGGTAAATAAAGGAGCACCTAAATGAGATCCTAATATTCGGTAAGTACCTAGCAGTAGACTGGGAGCGAACAACTGGCCGACAAGATGTAACAAGATTATCCATAAACACCTCCAAGCAAATCAATTTGAATAGAAATTTCAATATCATGAATGACAGAAATTGGTAAGCTGCTGTTTTTTAGAGATAACGCTCCCATACCACTTCAATCAGGGAGTGTGACAAGTATTTTATTGTGACATAGCTCTTGGGCACTTTTAAAAGATAATTTAAAAAAAAAAGAATTTTAAGATAATTAAGTTTGTGTGATTCGGGTGAAGCCTGTTTCCGGCCTATTACTCTCTCAACAAAGATGGGCACATGAAGAAACTCATACCATACATCCCATTCATACCAATATTCATGTGATAAAATTACAAAAATCAAAGTATTTAAATACAAGTTCACGAAATGCTAATATGTTATGAATGGCGTTCTTGGTATTCTGGAAACTGACTGGAAAAATGTCACAAATACAGTAAATTAATAAGTAACACCTTTTCTTGTATTTTTGACTAGGCATACCAGAAACTTCAGTTTCACCAAACACCAATTTTCTTTTGTTCCTATTCACTTGCGATAAGTTAGGCGAGGTGGGAAAACAGGGCTTTTTTCATAATGGCTAAAATAAATAGATGAATGATTTGAAATCACTTGGTCGGTGGATTATAGAGGCCATGTCAATTATTTGATATTCACATGACGGCTACATAAACATAATACTCTGTATGTACATAATCCTAGACATGCTTTTGGGCATTTTGTGTCAGAACCCGCTACTTCGGGCGGCAACGTCTGCGTCATCACAGACCATCGTACTGTTTGCGACAAAAACCAGACTGAGGATCTGACCTTTTGGACTACAAGGTCACTGACCCGACACATGTGCCATCCGATATAGGTATATATGCACATATAATATATACACTATATATATATATTATAGTCATATACACTGTATATCTATCTATCTATATATATATTCATTCATTGATATTTATATAGAGAATTGAAGTTTGATAAAAACTTGTCACTTTATACATCACAAGGTGCGCCAATTGCTGTATCACCTCTGGTTTCAGGTTAGAGCACACTGACATGCTATAACGTTGGGGACCCTGGCTACCCACCCAACCTGACACAGTATATGAAATATATGGCATACTACTCTGGAATATCACTGTCACTAGATCATATATTATTATATATCATAATTCAGTAACCTCATAGGATGAATATGACAGCCATTGCGAACAAGCTGCAGTCAAAATAATCAATAATGACAACACTGACTTTTGTTGTAGGGTGAGATGCGTACCCAGCCCGTCACGCCCGTAACCATCTCACCGGGCTGTCACGACCGCTGTCACGACCGCTGTCACCACTACGCCTACTCTGTCACACTCGTAACCAGCAACCACAACGCCTGGTCACAACCATGTATCTCTCCCCCAGCCCCCGGACCCCCACATCCATGACTGCTAGTAGGGCAATGGGCAATGAAGATGAGCTAATGCTGCTGGTTTGATCGATATACAATAAGTTGATAGATAAACTGTCTATATGAATGGGTTGACACATTGATCTTCGTAGAATAATGTTGACTTCATCGACCAAATATGACTGAATCATGTGGTAATGAGTCTTCTTCCAGTCACATGACAGCATCATCATAGCACTTGGCAGAATTGTGACAAGAGCATTTTCTGCGACCCACAATACCGCGGGTCAAGGTTCAACCCAGACTGAGTGCAGGGATATTCTTAGGTACGGCAACCACCAACATACTAAAGTGCTGGTCACCAGGGGCACAGGAAACCTGGTCACGACTTGGATAGGGTTCAAATAGGGCTGTAGCGTATAAAACAGTGCCCAATACTACTGCTTTATAACATAATCCAAAAAGTGATCTCAAGAAAATTTGGCCTCAACAGCCATAGCCCTTTTTTGAATAAGACATCTTTTCATTGTAATTTTACATCAAGATCAAGAAAGACCTCTGACACTAATAATAGACTAAGGTCATATTATTGAATCCTTCATAATCAATATCCATCCAACCACCAACATACTAAAGTGCTAGTCACAGGATCATGTCAACAAACCTGCATAGTCAGCCATTTTGGAAGTGAATAATTTAATTTCAGACCCAACCCAAATGGACCCCCAAAGAGTTCCTTCACAACAAACAACCATGCTTACATAGATGATGAGACCTTATTCTGGTTTATTTGTCATCTCTGACACAATTTCAAAGAAAATACCAAACTCTCTTCACCACCCAGAACTCATCTGGTATTCACTGCAGAGTGTTTCTTCCCCTAATTATGCACCCACTCACCCCCACACCAAACTTGGCCACAGTCTTCTCATGTCCCTCACCCCACACCAAACTTGGTCCCAGTCCTGTCATGCCCCATAGCAACAAACAACCAAAAACACACTTGCTCCTCGTGAGACACCACTTTTACCCAACAGTAAGTCACAGGATTTTGTCTTTGGCTCCTGTAGTCTGCTTGGATAGATTGATGCTTTCTCTAGTCTACATTAGAAGTTTTTTCACAATTTCAAAGTGCCGAAAATGTGCGTATCAGCATATGCGCCGGGCTTATTATCGCCTAGGGACACTGTAGCTAGAGCCAGGGATGTAGCCCTGAATCTAATCTTTCCATAAAACTTTGAATTTCGAAAATCGACTGGTAAACAGCTGACTAATGAGAGTTTTCTCAGAAATGATTTTTAAAATTTTGTTCCAATTTCCGAGTTCGGGAAATTTGCGTATCGGCCCCTCCCCCGGCCTCATTATGACGTATAGGCACTGGGGCTGCATCTCTTATTGTAGTCCTGAATCTCCCCTGGTTATATTGATCTGTTCACAAAATGACTTATTTCCTTGCATATGGGTGGGTTTTACTTATTTTTGTGGGTATACCCGCTGGTCTTTTCATATTGTATCCTTTGTCATCATGATGCATAAATGCAGCCCGGATAAGGCCAAAAAAAGGTTTGTTTCAGGTGAAATTTTGAAGAAATTCTCGTGTTTTAACTCAATATATAATGGTTTATATCCATATCAATTATTGTAGTATAGTTCACTCCC
>CANHQG010000738.1:0-20567 GCA_947462335.1 Harmothoe impar
TGCCTCCATCCCCCGTTCGCTGGTGTCGGCAGGAAGCATAGCATGCAGCCACTGGTGTAAGAGGAAACCAGCGAAAACCAATAATGACGACTGTTGCAGGCTGGGGTTTCAGACAGGAAGTGGTATTTATGAAGACCACCAATCATGGGCGGCCTGACATATACAGGGTTGCCACTGTCAGGGAAAATGTCAGGGAAAATATTTTTTGTTCCAGGTCAGGGAAATGTCAGGGAATTTCAGATTTTTTTGCGAAATGTCAGGGAAAATAATATTTTCTGAAAATGTCAGGGAAAATAACATTATGTCAGGGAAAATCTTTAAAATACAAAAAAAGTCACCTGTTTTCTCTGAAAAAAGCCTGTATTTTACTAAGATTTTAAGGGAGAAAAATATCTAAATCCTCAAAAAGGAGGGGGTAAAATTTTGCACGCACGCGATACACAGGACCACTTGCTAAGTAGAAGATAACTTTAAAAAGAGAGCATATTCATAGTTGGAGGGCATTTAAAATTATTGGGTTTATATCGCGATTGTCAGGGAAATTTGATATAACGGCAGGGAAATGTCAGGGAAAAGTCAGGGAATTCAAAACTACCTTGTCAGTGGCAACCCTGATATAGCGTCTGGGGCTGCTCTCAGAAGGGCCCCCATTGGTCCGATATGATCACGTGATTGAGATAGTTTATCTAATGGAGTGGCAATATGAACGCGTTATACCGATGTTTCATACCGTATTCGATGTAATAAGCACCCCCCCCCCCCCTACACACACACACACACATTTTTTGGGAAAAAGACTTCATTTTCAGAGACAATTAAAATTAAATCTTACACCTTGCGCCTTATTTTCAAAAATGTTTTTTTTTTGTCTCCATGGATGAGGCTTGCCTTATTTTTTTGAGAAATTGTAAATTTTTTCCTCTTTAAAAAAAAAAATTCATTCCTCTTGATTATCCCAGATCAAAAAAAGAAATTTTGTAATGGGTTTACAAAGAACTTTGGTAGGAGGCTGGGTTAAAAAAATGTCACTCGCTCCACTTTTCCATCAACAAAATCCATTGACAAAGACGTCGTGTCTGCTGACTTGTACCCCGCCTACTTTAAGTGGAAACAGGACATCACAACTGGCAGTGTGCATTGTCCTATATCAATTGGAAATAGGGCATCATGTCCACCTACTCTATGTAGACACAGGGCGTCATATCTGTCATGGTGACTTGTCCCCCACCTACTTTAAGTACAAACAGGGCGTCATGTCCGCCATGGTGACTTGTCCCCCACCTACTTTAAGTGGAAACATGGTATCATGTCTGGCAGTGTGACCTGGCGGCGCCCATCCCCTGTACAGGGAGGCTGGCTACACGTATCGGCCCTGCTACCAATCCCACAGGGGCCGGACACCTTGTCACGGTCACCATGGTAACAGCACTGGACGTCAGTGGCTATTGAGTGAGTGGTGCAGGGCATGGGAAGCACTACATGTCTCTGGTGTGTCCTAGTAATGACCTCCCTGTACAGTCCCCGGCTATACGGGACTAGCACATCCTGGTACCTCAGGTAGTCGGGGGCTACACCCCATCTCCTTATCAGGCTAATCCCCTCCCCTCACACCTAGGACAAAGGTGCTGATAGGAAATTCTCCCATGATACACTGCTGTGGAGTCGGGGGCCTAACCACAATGCATTGCTCTGAGCCAAAATGGCGGCCCCCATAGGCCAATGCGCTAGTCCCGTATAGGCTGACCACTGCCCTCCCCCCCCCCCCCCCCACCCCTCCCCACCTCCTTACCCTTTGAGTCCTCCAGTAGTGGAGCTGGTGAGAGGGAGGCTGCAGCCTGTGGTAGGGAGTTCAAAATAGCGCTGCCGCTGTGGTCCACACGTTTCTGTGATCCAATATGCACCCTTGCTAGAGGCATCCCTCAAAATATATTATATTTTGAGGGATGCCTCTAGCAAGGGTATTATAATGAATAAATATGACTTGTTTAAACTTGGTACCATGGGGATGTTGGTAATTTAGTTTTTTAAGACATATGTGTTTATAACCCTGCCCAATGCTGTCCCTAGCCATGCTAAGTGGACGTGTTTGTCTGAGTTGGAAGGGTGCCTGGGGTCTGTGCTACAGTACCCCTGTGATACTCCCTAGTTCACAGAAATGGGATATATGTTCAAGTGCAATCACCATGATATATCTGGATCTAGGTATGATAGGAACATGATCTTTACAGATCTGAAAAGCTCCCATAGGGATCTTTACCCCTGGAACTAATATATATTCTTTAACTCATTTTTTTACAAAATTGATCAAACTTCCTACCTGTGTAGGAAGGTGTGCGTGTTCATTGGCGGATCCAGGGGGGGCAGACTTGGCGAGTAACTCACTGGTGAGTTACTCGCCAAGTCTGCATCAAGCCGACACAGTGCATTTAAGTAATATGCTGCCATAATACTTGATAGGCCATAGTAATCTCAGCAAGTGTTTTCTCAATGCTTATTGAAGTTCAATGATATTAGGAGTCTATGCCACGAGGGAATACATGCATATTTATAGCTTTGTAATGAGGTCCGTATTAATAGCAATTTGATCCTCCCCCGCCTCCCCTCCAGTATGCAAAAAGGAGAGAGAAAGGAGTGGGCGTAAATTTAGTCTGTATATATCGCATATGGGATCTAATTGTTACTAACACATGGTTCCAGTCCCCCACCTACCAACCCCCTTTCTTCCCCCTTTCCATCCTCCTACATTCCGCCTACCAAGCCTCCCTTACCAGCCCCCTTAGTACCAGCCTGCTTCCCACCACACAGCTGGTTTCTTCCCAAGGCACCCCCTCTCTCCCCACTCTCCCCACCACCCTTATCCACAAGAGATGTTTTAGGTGCTTTGCGTTCCCCACAAATCTGTAGATAAGAACTGCAACAGGAATTAATACAAAACGATTGGTATTTCACAACGCTGATCAAATTATTTTGCCAATTCATCTTGCTTATTGAATTCACGGCGCATGAAGTGTGTCTCTCAGCGCACGAGTGTCGTCTCCTTGTGTATTTCCGGGACGTTGCACATTTTCCATTGATCATCTCTTGTTCCTGTTCTTTCTTATGTTGTAACAAGCATTGCATATTTAACACACATATGTCCATCTACATTGACATTGAAGGCATCTATTGAATAGATATCTGAAATGGAATAGTATTCCACTTCAGATATCCCGCTTTTCCTACTTTTACAGAAATTCCTACTTTTTCACAGGGATATGAATAAGGTTAATTTTTACATAAATTGATCAAAATCATAATATTTCCTACTTGTTGTCTACCAGAGAATGTCATCTCTGCTCTTTCAATGTTCCATTTTTTTGTGCTGCTTAGGAGAAATTGCACCATGCAACCCCTCTATCTATAAGACAAAACAAAAAAAAAGAGGAATAACATATCACCTTACGTGCAATTTATTTCACTTTCTTCGGAAGTCGAAATCAAATTAAGACTGTTTATTTTGACTGAAACCAAACACCTAACGCCGCCCGCACAGTGTCATCTGGACTTTTTGGCTACCTCATCCTGACTCTGCATATACGATGTGGAGATTTAATCTTTCCTGTCGTTATTCCTCTCCCCTCTCCATTCATGTCTTACTTGTTAAAGCCTCCCTCTCACCAATACCATGCCACTCGTCATTTGCTTTAATAGAGCAGTACTTAAAGGGACATGCATAGATCCTTCGTGTGAATGGCGCTTTGGTGAAGCCCGACTCAATCTCCTTTCAAATAGTTAACAGTCCCATACATTTAGGCTTAGGCCAAAAAAAAAGAGGTTTGTTTCAGGTCACCCGACCGACCCTATCAAAACAGGGCCGACCCTACGTTTTTTATGCAATTTTGAAGAAATTTCCTTATTTTTACAATTTTTTGGTCAATTTCCGGGTCTTTGGAGAGGCCGGGTAGTACTTCCATGTTTAAAAAAAAAAGTTTAAAAAAAAAAAATCCGACCTACCAACCCTACATTTTCTTGCCATGTTACCTGAAACAAACCTTTTTTTTGGCCTTAGCAGTAAATGAATTATTTGGTTACAAGGATAATGACTTCACTGCCTTAGTTTTTAGCTATTATGCATAGTTCTATCGTCTTCTTTTATATTACCCTCCACCACACGTCTAAATGGTATATACGGATGTTTAAGATACCCTTATATCACAAACCCGAGATGACCATCAGTTGTGGCTCAACTTCTCCCTGCTTCCCTACCAGTATTACCATATCCAGAATAAGATAAAGGGGATATCTATTATTACTATATTAATGCCTATAGTGATCGCACGGTTCCTTCTGCATTATTTAGGTGCTTTATAGCAGTGCGGGGGGGGGGGGGGGGGGGGGGGGAGAGTTATGTGATTTTTCCCTGTCTCACATGCTTTATGTGTTAAAGGGTGGTATGTTGCATTGGGGGGGGGGGTTGTTCATTCGTCGTCATAAAGCACATGATGATGTATTGTTAAATCATGCCAAATCTTTGGGAGTGTATCAATCAACTAAGGTCTGGATGATCATAGACCTTATCTATGGCAAGCTATATGGATGTAGTACTGGCGAGTTACTCGCCAGGAGGCTTACATCCAGGCATCACCAGGCCAAAAAGAACACAGTGCATTAAAAGCACTATCCTGCCCTTAAATAGTTATCGGTCACACTAGACGTTCACATATTGATGATGTACAAGTTGTGTGGAAACACATCCGGGCAGACAGACAGACAGGCAGAGGGAGGGCCGAGCCGCTGTTTGTAAGGGGCGTGGTGATTGGTGGAACATGAGCCGTAGACAGCCGTGTAAACAAGCCGTGTTTACATTGGCTGATAGGGTGCCCTATGGGGCTGTAGGAACCATTACTGGTGCTGGTGCTCCTCCCTATACTAGCATCCCCCCCCCCCCCCCACACACACACATAGACATACACCACCCCTGATCTACTGGTAGTGCCCTTGTAGTACCAATAGTTCACCGACTTAATCTAATGGTGTGCCATATGATATATGATCCATATTAACTCTTATTTTCATCTCCGATGTAACAGAGGCAAAAATAAACACGGAAATATATTAAACAGCCTTTATACATGCCCTTTTAATGTTGGAAATGCTGTCAATGTTGCTGGTATTTGCATCAGGTCAATTTGCCTGTTCCCTGCACATTTTTTGCCTTTTTGTAGGAACTCCTGCTTTCTCACAGGAATTTCACTTTTCCGTTTAATGTGTAAATATTACAAGATTCTTTGCATGCTGTCGACCAGGGAGTGCGTCTCTGGTACAATTGAGCTGCTCCTTGCACTGTGCCTCCCATAGGGATGTCAAATGTTACGATTTTTTCGTAATTTTACGATTTTTAGGCCCTAATACGACCATTAAGATTTCCAGAACCAAATTACGTTTTTTAGTAATCTTGAAAATTCATATATTACGCCTAATAGTGACTTTGGAATAATACCCTTCAAGGGCTATGTAACAATATAAATTGTTATGTACTTTGTCGTCATACTGCTTAAAAACTCAACCTTTCGAGAATGCATGCATCCTGTTGGGGTGACATGATGCATGTATGCAGTACTACAGAATATTTGTTTAAAAAGATCAGTTATGCATGTTAAAAGCTATTCCAAATTGGTATATTATTGTTACGATTTTAGTCCAAAATTCGTAGCAAATACGATTTTGGGGGTAGGGCAACTTGGCATCCCTGCCATCCCCTCAGCGCAGTGAGCAGCTCAGGGTGAAGGGTTTGCTGGGAGAGTGGAGCTGCTCAGGTCGGGTCAGGGTCAGGGGGTGGAGCTTGCCGGCCAACTCATCTCCAGACCCTCCTGTCTGAACGGTTGCCTAGCAACGGCTGCAGGGTGATCCAAGAGTCTGGAGGAGACCCCACTCTCACGCACTGCTCTCCTGGCAGAGGTTTAGCATGGGAAAAGGCAATGTGTCTGGGCTGGGGATATGTGTGCTTGGAGAGTGATGGCTGCCTTGTGCACCTTTGACTCAATAGCACCATGAACCCTTACAGACTCAGCATATTATTCGAGTTGTGTTCGGAATGTCTATATAATGTGTATTATAATAAAGAATATATTAGCGAGGAGGTCTCAGCCATACCTTTCCACCATCTACACCAAGCTTCTAGTCCACCAGCTGGATCGACGTAGCTTGTAGTTATGCACTTTCAAAATTTTCAGATGGCCATAAAAAGCTACATAGAGCACAGGAATTTCCCCCTTTTCTCTTATACAATGTAGAATCATGACCTAAAAGCACACCCGATTCAATTTTTGGGTCCTAATGATATTTAATTAGTTATTGCATTTTTCACATTTTGACCCCAAAAAATGTCCGAACCCTCCTTTCAGCAAAAGTGAATATCATTTTATTTTCTAAATATCCACGAAAATATGTTCTACTTTCCTTTCTTTTATGTGGCATGGTCAACTAAAGATATTATAGTATTATATATACCACGATTCATGGTACACTGGAATACCAAACATATAATCCCATGTCTGTATAGTTTACACATCTCCCATCCCTTCGTTTCAAAATTCAGTCGACATTTTTATTTGCGAGTCCGTCTTTCTCGTGAACACCCACGGGCGCTACTGCAGTATGGCCCGGCCAAGGTTCATTCGTACAGGCGGTCTCTACCGTGGTTGGAAGCCACATAATCACAAGTCAGATTTTAGGCAAGCAAGGGGAGGGGAGGGGTTAGGATACCTTGTGACAATATAGTATGACATTTCTACATGGTGTGGGCTATATAAGAATGAAATTTGTCATGTTTCAGCTGAAATATGATCAACTTTGTCTCCCTTCACGAGGAGGATAAAATAAGGCCCGGCACTATTGCTTTGAGCCGATGATAAAGAGGGAGAAGGAATAGCTCAGAAATCCTAACCTACCGTCCATCCATGAAAAATATCTGTGTACATGTAACAAAGAAACACTATTTTATATCATTTTCCATCAGTTATCTCTCAACATGCTTTTAAACAGCATGATGACAGCAGATTCGATTAGCACCCATTCTACCACGGCCATTGGTATCCAACATGGCCGCATCTATCCCATAATCCAGAATCTCCCACCAGGTGGCAGCATGTACGCGTGGCGCCTGGGCTTGAATTAGTGCCCAGAAATCTTTCAGCACCCCCCCCGCCCCCACCCTGCACATCTGCACAAAAGACAAGTTGAATCGTCAAGTTTTGATGTTGAATCGCTGATAAAACAAAAAGGAAAAGTTAAATCGTCAAGTTTGATGTTAAATCGCCGACTTTTGATGTTGAATCGCCGATTTTCTGCTATTATCGCTCACCGCAGTTTGCCAGTTCCGGTTTGGGAACTCGCCAAAATACCCCCCCCCCCACACACACACATGTCTGCTAATGGTACCTATATGATAAATCGCCGGGTGTTGATGTTGAATTGCCAAATTTTGTATGTTAAATCGCCGAGATTGATCATACGACGATTTTTCTGCCAGTTCCGATTTGCGGCCCTTAAAGGGAGACTCAGTGTTAAATATATGGTGAATGTCGTATGCTATTTCTCATGCCGCTCTTTGCTACTTACCAGGCCACCACAAGCCTCACACATACCGCTTTTGTCAATAGAAAGTCGAATGAATTATCTAATTTGAGTACAGTACGTTATTTCTCATTTCTGACAGCAGAATCGTAATGGCCAGAAGAAGCTACCCTAATTTCATATATTGGAAGTCATATATAATCGAATTCCAGGTGGTGGCTGTAGGTGAGCAGGTGGCTGGGGGCGAGCAGGTGGCTGTGGGGGTCAGTGCCCGGCAGCGCGTAACCACTGTTTTACGTCTCGGCCGAAAAAGCGAGTCGATCGGAGCGTCAGCAGCGACACCATCTTCGTTGCAGCTTCGTTTCTGGTTCGACGTGTCGGGTTGGCCGGGGGGCGGCGTGAGCTGCAGATGATTTTGCCTCCGAAACCGATTTTGCCCCCAAAACCGATTTTAAGCCCCGAAACGATTTTGACCCAAAAACGATTTTGAAGTTCTCCTACCCTTCCGAAAATCGATTGATTTAACGGATTATATTGGTACCTATGTGTTCTCCGTCTATCCCGTTCTCCATTTCTCCCTATCTCCGTTTCTCCCTATCTCCATTTATCCCGTTCTCCGTTCATCCCGTTCTCCGTTTATCCCGTTCTCCGTTTATCCTTTTCTCCCTTTCCCCATTTATCCCGTTATCCGTTTATCGCTTATCCCGTTATCCGTTTGTCGTTTATAGCGTTCACTGTTTATCCCGTTCTCTGTTTATCCCGTTCTCCGTTTATCGCGTTCTCCGTTTATCGCGTTCCCCATTTATCGCATTCGCCGTTGGTAGCGTTCTCTGTTTATCCCTTTCTCCATTTATCCCGTTCTCCGTTCGTCCCCTTCTCCGTTCATCCCCTTCTCCCTTTATCCCGTTCTATCTTAATCCATTCATCCCCTTCTCCACTTTCCGTTTGTCCCGTTCTCCTTTCTCCGTTTATCCCGTTCTCCGTTTATCCCGTTCTCCGTTTATCCCGTTCTCCGTTTATCCCGGTTCTCCCTATCTCCATTTATCCCGTTCTCCGTTTATCCTGTTCTCCGTTTATCCCGTTCTCCGTTTATCCTGTTCTCCGTTTATCCCGTTCTCCGTTTATCCTTTTCACCCTTTCCCCATTTATCCCGTTATCCGTTTGTCGTTTATAGCGTTCACTGTATCCCGTTCTCTGTTTATCCCGTTCTTCGTTTATCGCGTTCTCCGTTTATTGCATTCGCCGTTGATAGCGTTCTCTGTTTATCCCTTTCTCCATTTATCCCGTTCTCCGTTCGTCCCCTTCTCCGTTCATCCCCTTCTCCCTTTATCCCGTTCTATCTTAATCCATTCATCCCCTTCTCCACTTTCCGTTTGTCCCGTTCTCCTTTCTCCGTTTATCCCGTTCTCCGTTTATCCCGTTCTCCGTTTATCCCGTTCTCCGTTTATCCCGGTTCTCCCTATCTCCATTTATCCCGTTCTCCGTTTATCCCGTTCTCCGTTTATCCCGTTCTCCGTTTATCCCGTTCTCCGTTTATCCTTTTCTCCCTTTCCCCATTTATCCCGTTATCCGTTTATCGTTTATCCCGTTATCCGTTTGTCGTTTATAGCGTTCACCGTTTATCCCGTTCTCTGTTTATCGCGTTCTCCGTTTATCGCGTTCTCCGTTTATCGCGTTCCCCATTTATCGCATTCGCCGTTGATAGCGTTCTCTGTTTATCCCTTTCTCCATTTATCCCGTTCTCCGTTCGTCCCCTTCTCCGTTCATCCCCTTCTCCCTTTGTCCCGTTCTATCTTAATCCATTCATCCCCTTCTCCACTTTCCGTTTGTCCCGTTCTCCCTTTATCCCGTTCTCCTTTCTCCGTTTATCCCGTTCTCCGTTTATCCCGTTCTCCGTTTATCCCGTTCTCCGTTCGTCCCCTTCTCCGTTCATCCCCTTCTCCCTTTATCCCGTTCTATCTTAATCCATTCATCCCCTTCTCCACTTTCCGTTTGTCCCGTTCTCCCTTTATCCCATTCTCCTTTCTCCGTTTATTCCGTTCTCCGTTTGTCCCGTTCTCCGTTTATCCCGTTCTCCGTTTATCCCGTTAACCGTTTATAGCGTTCACCGTTTATCCCGTTCACCGTTTATCCCGTTCACCGTTTATCCCGTTCTCCGTTTATCCCGTTCTCCCTTTCTCCCGTTCTCCCATTATCTGTTTCTTCCGCTCTTTGTTTCTCCCGTTTTCCATTTATCCCGTTCTCCGTTTATCCCCATCTCTGTTTATATCCCGTTCTCTGTTTATCCCGTTCTCCCTTTATCCCATTCTCCCTTTATCCCGTTCTCCCTTTATCACGTTCTCCCTTTATCACATTCTCCCTTTATCCTGTTCTCAGTTCATCCCGTTCTCCGTTTGTCTCGTTCTCCCTTTATCCCGTTCTCCGTTCATCCCGTTCTCCCTTCCCCATTCTCCCGTTCTTTCTTTATCCCGTTCAGCCTTTCTCAGTTTCTCCCCGTTCTCCCTTTATCCCGTTCTTCGTTTATCCCGTTTTCCATTTATCCCGTTCTCCGTTTACCCCGTTCGCCGTTTATCCCGTTCTCCGTTTATCCCGTTTTCCGTTTATCCCGTTCTCCGTTTATCCAGTTTTCCGTTTATCCCGTCAGTTTATCCCGTTCTCCGTTTATCCTGTTCTCCGTTTACCCTGTTCTCCATTTATCCTGTTCTCCATTTATCCCGTTCTCTGTTTTTCTCCGTTTATCCCTATCTCCATTTATCCCATTCTCTGTTCATCCCGTTCTCTGTTTTTCTCCGTTTATCACGTTCTCCCTCTATCCTGCTCTCCCTTTATCCCATTCTTCGCTCATCCCGTTCTCCGTTTATCCCGTTTTCTGTTTTTCTCCATTTATCCCTGTTCTCCCTTCATCCTGTTCTCCCTTCATCCAGGGGGGGGGGAAATTCAACCTGTTTTGAGGGAAAAAAACCTGTGCATTACTATGCTACAAAGGGGCGCGAACGCGCACAATTTTCGGCCTGCCGGGGGGGGGGGGTAAAAAATGTTGACCCCTGTAGGGGGGGTAAAAAAAATGTGTGCGCTCCACGCGAAATCTAACCACCCCCCCCCTGTTGTTAAAAAATGAGCACTCCCTAATTTGATCCTTTTGAAGTGGTACTTTGGTGTTTGGTGGACCCCCCCCCCCCCTTTTTCAAATTCCTGGGAGCATCTGTAAGACCTCCGAGCATTTTTTGTCTGTCATGGCAAATTTTTCAGCATTAGTACACAAAACCACCTTGCTACCTTGTTGATTAATAGAGAGAAATATTGATATCGTTCATTTTCTTCCAGCAATGCACACACAGTTTTGATTTGGTTGCAACGTTGGTGTTGGAACTATTGAAACGCCCATGTAGACCTATCATAAATCCCATTTAACTGGTTTTCAATAAGGGCTCTGTGGCCATAGTGTGTGGGAAATACTGCCATTTCAGTATGGTGCATGGCCTGTTGCTGGTAGAGTGTGCCCGCGGGGTGCTCTCACTGTGTGGAGCCGCAGCCCCTGTCAGGACTACTACAGGCAGCCAGATGACGGAGGAGACCTCAGGGAACACTGAGAGCCATCAGCCCTCAACTAGAGCTGAATGGCCGTCTCCAAAATTAGACACACGGCTAGATTAAACTTTTGATATATTATGATTGTTTCTGTTCATAAGGCCTTTGGCGACTCTTATGACAGACATTGGACACACTGCATATGTCAATCTAACTTATATGTATACTGTTTCTGTCCGAGTTGTAAACAGGGCCCCATGGGGGGGGGGGGGGGTATTATAACTGGGACAGGTCTTGTGCCTTGTCACCAGGCTCATGTCCATTTATCGATTTTACCTGTCTGGAGCCCTTATAGTGAAAGGCCTTGATGATAGCTTTATAATGCTTCTCCAGCATTGCTATGTTTCCACTTGGGCTTTTCTCCAATGGCATGAGTCTAGCTAATCATGTTACCGGAAGCACGTCTCTGCCACTTCCGGTTTCTGGGGTGCGCAGACTGATGTAGGTAGACAGCTAGTCACAGTTACTGGACATGGCTTGACTATTGAACTATTCTGTTAAAAGGTATCAAATGGATTCTGCACACACTACAGAGGACTTTGGAAAATGTATAAAAAGTTCCTAAGCCACGCCATATTATTGGGTAGATGAACAATGATTGAGCCAAATACCTTGAGTCAGACATTTGCATTTGTATTTATCCAAGCATACTAAGCGTTCCATATAACAGTGAACTTAACATGTTATTCCTACCAACAAAAGGGCTTATCATGTATGGAGAACTATAAATGCCGACTCAATGTATGTGTCCGACTCCTGGTGAATCTACCCCCCCCCCCCGATATGTACCCTAATAACAGGTGATGATTAAAAAGTGAAGCGATGGCAGCATGTATAACCCCCCCCCCCCCCCCCCCACATAAAGGTGCTCGCTTCATGGCCAGACTAAGGGAGTGGTCATTCTTTAACAACAGGGGGGGGGGGGGGTCGGTGGATTTTTGCGTGAGTGGGTCGAAGCGCAGGCTTTATCGCTAAAAAGGGGTGCAATTTTTTTTGGCCCCCCCCCCCCGAAACCACCACCCCCCCCCCCCCCCCATGTTGTTATTGACCGGCACTATGTGTCCGGTCAGGTATTAAGATAGACAGATGGCCGTAAGCTAAGACAGACAAACGGCGAGCCCATTGAAATAGCATTGACGGATCGGACCTAGCACTCTAGCAGCATATCCTCTATTCTCCGTAGGATTAGTACTAGACACCCTGCACTGCTGCCCTCTGCCAGGGTGATTATAAACTAATTCCGCTGACTCCTCCCATTCCTCAGCATTGCCTAGCTCACAATCCGCTAAAATATACCTAGCCCCATATGGTCTATTGACAGGCATACTAGGATGCACTGCTCATTCCGGTCTGCTGAGTTTTCAATAGGTACATGGCATTTGAAAACTCACTGGAGCCCGCCCAAGGTTATCACACCTCCCATAGAAGCTCCCCAGTACCACCGCGGTGGCTTAATCTGTACATTGCGGCCCTTAAAGGGAAGTGGCAACATGTTTGTGACACCTGGATAATAACCCTTTAAGGCCTTCTATATACACCCATCCCCAACACACTGTACACCTTGTAATACGAATATAGTAATGGGTAATGTTGGCCTCAAAGGGTTAACTATATGGTGAATGTCGTCTGCTATTTCCTATGCCGCTCTCTGCTACTTACCAGGCCACCACAAGCCTCACACATACCGCTTTTGTCATTAGAAAGTCGAATGAATTATCTAATTTGAGTACAGTACGTTATTTCTCATTTCTGACAGCAGAATCGTAATCGCCAGAAGAAGCTACCCTAATTTCATATATTGGAAGTCATATATAATCGAATTCCAGGTGGTGGCTATATGTGAGCAGGTGGCTGTGGGAAAGCAGGTGGCTGGGGGCGAGCAGGTGGCTGTGGGCGTCAGTGCCCGGCAGCGCGTAACCGCTGTTTTACGTCTCGGCTGAAAAAGCGAGTCGATCGGAGCGTCAGCAGCGACACCATCTTCGTTGCAGCTTCGTGTCTGGTTCAACGTGTCAGGTTGGCCGGGGGGCGGCATGAGCTGCAGATGATTTTGCCTCCAAAACCGATTTTTCCCCCAAAACCGATTTTGAGCCCCTAAACGATTTTGACCCAAAAACGATTTTGAAGTCCTCCTACCCTTCCGAAAATCGGGCCGATCGGAGCGTACACAGCGAAGATATTTGCAATTTTCGTTTTGTCGGATTATATTGGTACCTATGTGTTCTCCGTTTATCCCGTTCTCCGTTTATCCTGTTCTCCGTTTATCCCGTTCTCCCTTTATCCCGTTCTCCCTTTCTTCCGTTCTCCGTTTATCCCGTTTTCCGTTTATCCCGTTTTCCGTTTATCCCATTCTCCGTTTATCCCGTTCTCCGTTTATCCCCCTCTCCCTTTATCCTGTTCTCCGTTTATCCCGTTCTCCCTTTCTCCCTTTCTCCCGTTCTCTGTTTCTCCCGTTCTCTGTTTCTCCCGTTCTCCGTTTAGCCCGTTCTCCGTTTAGCCCGTTCTTCATTTATCCCGGTCTCCGTTTATCCCGCTCTCCGTTTATCCCGCTCTCACTTTATCCCGCTCTCCCTTTATCCTGTTCTCTGTTTATCCCCTTCTCCCTTTCTCCCGTTTAGCCCGTTCTCCGTTTATCCCGCTCTCCGTTTATCCCGTTCTCCGTTTATCCCGCTCTCCGTTTATCCATTTCTTCCCTTTCTTCCTTTCTCCCTTTCTCTCGCTCTCCCTTTCTCCCTTTCTCCCGTTCTCTGTTTCTCCCGTTCTCTGTTTCTCCCTTTCTCCGTTTAGCCCGTTCTCCGTTTAGCCCGTTCTCCGTTTAGCCCGTTCTCCGTTTAGCCCGTTCTCCGTTTAGGCCGTTCTCTGTTTATCCCGTTCTCCGTTTAGCCTGTTCTCTGCTTAGCCCGTTCTCTGTTTATCCCGTTCTCCGTTTATCCCGTTCTCCCTTTATCCCGTTCTCCCTTTCTTCCGTTCTCTGTTTATCCCGTTTTCCGTTTATCCCGTTTTCCGTTTATCCCGTTCTCCGTTTATCCCGTTCTCCGTTTATCCCGCTCTCCTTTTATCCCGCTCTCCCTTTATCCTGTTCTCCCTTTCTCCCTTTCTCCCGTTCTCTGTTTCTCCCGTTCTCTGTTTCTCCCACCTCCGTTTAGCCCGTTCTCCGTTTAGCCCGTTCTTCATTTATCCCGTTCTCCGTTTATCCCGCTCTCCCTTTATCCCGCTCTCCCTTTATCCTGTTCTCTGTTTATCCCCTTCTCCCTTTCTCCCGTTTATCCCGTTTTCCGTTTAGCCCGTTCTCCGTTTATCCCATTCTCCGTTTATCCCGCTCTCCGTTTATCCCCTTCTCCCTTTCTCCCGTTTATCCCGTTTTCCGTTTAGCCCGTTCTCCGTTTATCCCATTCTCCGTTTATCCCGCTCTCCGTTTATCCCGTTCTCCGTTTATCCCGCTCTCCGTTTATCCCTTTCTTCCCTTTCTTCCTTTCTCCCTTTATCTCGCTCTCCCGTTCTCTGTTTCTCCCGTTCTCTGTTTCTCCCTTTCTCCGTTTAGCCCGTTCTCTGTTTAGCCCGTTCTCCGTTTAGCCCGTTCTCCGTTTAGCCCGTTCTCCGTTTAGCCCGTTCTCCGTTTAGCCCGTTCTCCGTTTATCCCGTTCTCCCTTTATCCTGTTCTCAGTTCATCCTGTTCTCCGCTCGTCTCGTTCTCAGTTCATCCCGTTCTCCGTTTGTCTCGTTCTCCCTTTCTTCCGTTCTCCGTTTATCCCGTTTTCCGTTTATCCCGTTTTCCGTTTATCCCGTTCTCCGTTTATCCCGTTCTCCGTTTATCCCGCTCTCCCTTTATCCTGTTCTCCCTTTCTCCCTTTCTCCCGTTCTCTGTTTCTCCCGTTCTCTGTTTCTCCCATTCTCCGTTTAGCCCGTTCTCCGTTTAGCCCGTTCTTCATTTATCCCGTTCTTCATTTATCCCGTTCTCCGTTTATCCCGCTCTCCGTTTATCCCGTTTTCCGTTTAGCCCGTTCTCCGTTTATCCCATTCTCCGTTTATCCCGCTCTCCGTTTATCCCGCTCTCCGTTTATCCCGCTCTCCGTTTATCCCTTTCTTCCCTTTCTTCCCTTCTCCCTTTCTCCCTTTCTCTCGCTCTCCCTTTCCCCCTTTTCTCCCGTTCTCTGTTTCTCCCGTTCTCTGTTTCTCCCTTTCTCCGTTTAGCCCGTTCTCCGTTTAGCCCGTTCTCCGTTTAGCCCGCTCTCCGTTTATCCCTTTCTTCCCTTTCTTCCTTTCTCCCTTTCTCTCGCTCTCCCTTTCTCCCGTTCTCTGTTTCTCCCGTTCTCTGTTTCTCCCTTTCTCCGTTTAGCCCGTTCTCTGTTTAGCCCGTTCTTCATTTATCCCGGTCTCCGTTTATCCCGCTCTCCGTTTATCCCGCTCTCACTTTATCCCGCTCTCCCTTTATCCTGTTCTCTGTTTATCCCCTTCTCCCTTTCTCCCGTTTATCCCGTTTTTCGTTTAGCCCGTTCTCCGTTTATCCCATTCTCCGTTTATCCCGCTCTCCGTTTATCCCGTTCTCCGTTTATCCCGCTCTCCGTTTATCCCTTTCTTCCCTTCTCCCTTTCTCCCTTTCTCTCGCTCTCCCTTTCCCCCTTTTCTCCCGTTCTCTGTTTCTCCCGTTCTCTGTTTCTCCCGTTCTCTGTTTCTCCCTTTCTCCGTTTAGCCCGTTCTCCGTTTAGCCCGTTCTCCGTTTAGCCCGTTCTCCGTTTAGCCCGTTCTCCGTTTAGGCCGTTCTCTGTTTATCCCGTTCTCCGTTTAGCCTGTTCTCTGCTTAGCCCGTTCTCCGTTTATCCCGTTCTCCGTTTATCCCGTTCTCCGTTTATCCCGCTCTCCGTTTATCCCATTCTCCCTTTCTCCCGTTCTCCGTGTATCCCGCTCTCCCTTTATTCCGCTCTCCATTTATCCTGTTCTCCGTTTATCCCGTTCTCCCTTTCTCCCGGTTTCCCGTTCTCCCTTTCTCCGTTTATCCCGTTTTCCGTTTATCCCATTCTCCGTTTATCCCATTCTCCGTTTATCCCGCTCTCCGTTTATCCCATTCTCCGTTTATCCCGCTCTCCGTGTATCCCGCTCTCCCTTTATTCCGCTCTCCATTTATCCTGTTCTCCGTTTATCCCGTTCTCCCTTTCTCCCGGTTTCCCGTTCTCCCTTTCTCCCCTTCTCCGTTTATCCCGTTTTCCGTTTATCCCATTCTCCGTTTATCCCATTCTCCGTTTATCCCGCTCTCCGTTTATCCCATTCTCCGTTTATCCCCCTCTCCGTTTATCCCGCTCTCCCTTTATCCCGCTCTCCCTTTATCCCGCTCTCCATTTATCCTGTTCTCCGTTTATCCCGTTCTCCCTTTCTCCCGGTTTCCCGTTCTCCCTTTCTCCCGTTCTCCATTTATCCCTTTTTCCGTTTATCCCATTCTCCGTTTATCCCGTTCTCTGTTTATCCCGTTCTCTGTTTATCCCGTTCTCCGTTTATCCTGCTCTCCGTTTATCCCGTTCTCCGTTTATCCCGCTCTCCGTTTATCCCGCTCTCCCTTTATCCTGTTCTCCGTTTATCCCGTCCCGTTTATCTTAGACAATAACCTTTTAATCCTAATTTGGTTGCCGGTCATCACACCTACGGTGTGCAAATCCTAGAGCAGAACCTTTGCATCCTAGTAAAATGACCACTCCCTAACTGCACTGTTGTTAAGGACTTTGGTTTACATCAAATCCTGGCATTAATTAAGGCACACAGCATGCTGTGTTCAGGTCTGGTTGTGTGTGGACTGCACTGTCTCGGTGCACTGCTGGTCGTCATAATCAATCACACAGAGGCCTTTTGGAGTGGGGCCCTAATGAGTTCTTGGCGTGCCTTGTGCGTGTCATTAAGGCACCAGGCAGACTGAAGTATTCATATTCACATCTATGTACATGTCCACACTCTTATAGGGCCATTCCGCGGTAGATAGACAGATTTGAGGAACTTTCCCCGCATGACCCCCTCAGATCCTAATAATTTTTCACCTACATGAAGATGTATGTAGTTCATGACCACATGCAAAATTGTACCATCCAACTCCCGTAACTTTCCGAGATTTTGGCCGCTGAACATGAAGGGGTTTGGCGCTCAGTTTGCAAAATCTCGATTAGGTGTCATCTTCAAAGTGCAATATTTTCAAGATGCAATGAGTAAGAGGTCTGGTATTGCTTGAGTTGTCTTACACATTCATACACTCTTGGGAAATGCCAATATTGGGAGGTTTTGATAAAGACTTATACTTGAACAATGAGCATAAAAGGTGGTAAATTTTCCTGTTTGAACTGAAATTTGAAAAGGTTTGAAAATTCATAGCATCAAAACCGTTACTTTAAATGCCCTAGAAATTTGGATTTCAAATGTCAATGAAGGTCTCAACATAAAAACCAAAGATGCAGTGTCTGCCATGATATGCAAATCCAATATGGCCGCCTCAAAAAGGGCAAAAATCGATTTTTGCCACTTTTCAATGCCCAATTTTGGTAGGAGGGATAAAAGGCCATTATGTACCTTAAGTCTGATAGCAATATGGTATTGGTCCTATGCCTCCTTCTGGTGAAAATCGGGGGACGAAAAATGGTAAAAATGGTATTTTCCAATGATTTGTATTTTTCATAATTCTCTTAGCAATAGTTAAATATAAAATAATCAAAGCATAGTTTATATCGGGTGAAAGTAACTGATGTCCTCTAAATCATGGTACCAAACTTGTTTAAATGCTTTGATTCTTTCTATTGAAAGAAACACTGTTAATTTGAGGAAAATACTGACAATACGTTTAAAAAAAACAGCAAACTCCTGTTCCTCTTATTTCCCAAACTTCTTTGGAGTAAAAAAGAGGTTATAAGACCATAACATGTTTGTTTTGGTAGAGAACAATGAAATACACCATGAATATAATTTAAACCCTGGTTTGGTAAATGCATTTGTCCATTTAAATTTGGCCAAGTCAGTCACAATATATCTCCCATTCATCACATTAAGATGATTTGGGATTCCCTGAGATAACTATTGTATTAAAAGGAATCAAAAGGTTGAGTACATCTAACCCTGAACAATCCTTCCCTATCAAGTAAGCCCTTACAATGTGTTATAGACTATGTAAAGCAAATTTGGATTTCCATCAGGGTGGGAGTGGTTAAAGTGACATGGTCCAATAATTGGCACTCAAAAATCAATCCTGTTAAAAATAAACCAAAATGTTCTATATGGCCATACTTAATGTACTACCTACTTCATTTAGTTTCATTCAATGTGATTCAGCTTAGAATTCAACCAACTGTCAGATTTAGGCTCAATTGAATACTTTTTGAAGTGCATGCTATGACTCCACTCATTGAAAATGCACTGTAAAGACTATACCTGCACCAACATGGGACCTTCTATTTAAGGTATAATTTCCCAGAGAGGGTATTTTAATGCACCCCATTCTTCAAATATGATACTGTACTAGCATTTGGAACACATTTCAGTAGGAATTGAAATATGAGAAAAATCGGACCATGTCACTTTAAGGTTATCGTCCACCATGACCCATTAGAATTGAGGATTTGATCTCCATACTAATAACCTAAAGAAGCAGATACATGTCACTCTCAATAATGCCAAATCAGATACATGCAATTTAAATACAATGCATTTGACATATATGTGTCATAGCCCCTGGCCAAATTGAAATCGAAGGGATTTGAGTACCAAACAGGGTTTAGAGTAGCCTACATGCATAAATTTAAATAAATTTATATACCTTTCTGCAATATATAACACATGTTTTTGTCCTCCTACTTTACACAAAATAAAGATAAAATAAAGAATCAAGAGATTCGTTTTTTTTTGCTTATTCTCTGTATTTTCCTCATATTGACATATTATATTTCAATGGAAAGAACCAAAGCACTGAAACAAGTTTGGTACCATGACTTAAGGAACATCAGTTACTTTCACCTGATATAAACTATGCTTTGATTTTTTTATATTTAACTATTGCTAAGAGAATTATGAAAAATACAAATCATTGGAAAATACCATTTTTACCATTTTCCGTCCCCCGATTTTCACCAGAAGGAGGCATAGGACCAATACCATATTGCTACCAGACTTAAGGCACATAATGGCCTTTAGATTGGTGAAGAGCATTAGCTGGTATTATTTATCCCTCCTACCAAAATTGGGCATTGAAAAGTGGCAAAAATCGATTTTTGCCCTTTTTGAGGCGGTCATATTGGATCTGCATATCATGGCAGACACTGCATCTTTGGTTTTTATGTTGAGACCTTCATTGACATTTGAAATCCAAATTTCTAGGGCATTTAAAGTAACGGTTTTGATGCTATGAATTTTCAAACCTTTTCAAATTTCAGTTCAAACAGGAAAATTTACCACCTTTTATGCTCATTGTTCAAGTATAAGCCTTTGTCAAAACCTCCCAATATTGACATTTCCCAAGAGTGTATGAGTGTGTCAGACAACTCAAGCAATACCAGACCTTTAACTCATTGCATCCTGAAAATATTGCACTTTAAAGATGACACCAAATTGGGATTTTGCAAACTGAGGGCCAAACCCCTTCATGTTCAGCGACCAAAATCTCAGAAAGTTACGGGAGTTGGATGGTACAATTTTGCATGTGGTCACGAACTACATACATCTTCATGTAGGTGGAAAATTATTAGGGTCTGAGGGGGTCATGCGGGGACCACTTGTTGAAATACCGTGGAATGGCCCTAAATAATATAGCGACTCCCACTCACCACCCCACACCCCACTCCCCCACACCCCACTCCCCCACACCCCACTCCCCCACACCACACACCCCACTCCTCCCCACCCCCACCCACACACATCCCAACCCCCATTCTTTACTCTCAGATCGAGTCACACCCACACGCCATATGCATGCTATTACTGATAATATTGCTAACACTATGCTGCCTTGATCAGAATGGCTGTTATACCTTGAGGAATTGCTCCGACACTATTTAAAGGCTCATGTCTTGCTACCCTAACAGTTTCCCAGGTTCGGTCCGTATGGGCCCTGTGAACCTGCTGGCCAGCCTTCGGCTATGTCTGTTTTAAAACTATATCTATCAATCTACCCTAACAGCAATACTGGTACTGGTAGTACCAGTACCAGTATTGCTGTACCAGGTACTCTGGGCCTTATTGGGGATAAGACAAGCCTGTCCCCAATTTGTACCCATAGTGGTGCCTCTACATGGGTATCCACATTCTTGACTGTGTCGCCGTGTCGATTCTTAGCAAGAGGGGCGTGTCGTTGTGTCAAATATTATATGTATAGAATATAGTAGGACCTTATAAAAATGACTGTGTCCGTCGATTTTTAAAAGGGCCGTGTCGCACGTGTCGGATTTTAAAACCCTCGTGTCGCCGTGTCG
>CANHQG010000739.1:0-20450 GCA_947462335.1 Harmothoe impar
AATAGGGAATTCCCCGAGGTCAGTCGGTGCATTCTTACTGAAAGACTGACTCCGCACAGAATACCAGATGAGTTCTGGGTGGTCAAAATAGTTAGGGGATTTTCTAAAATTCTGTTAAAAATCACAGGTGCCCCTATATAAATTCTAAATCATATGACATGCAATAAAACATGGTTCTTGGAGGTAAAGGCCTTTGTTTTGGGGTCTATCTGAGTTGGGTCTGAAATGAATTTATTCACTGCAGAACTGGCCGGTCATGGAGGTTTGTAGACATTTGGGAGTGGCATTTCAGATTTTCGTGAACAAAGTCTCCTTATACTTTAATAGATTATGTATGAAGGTTCATTGTAGTGACGTATGATAGACTTTTCCTTCAATACCTCCTTATAATACAATTTATTGCATGTCATGCTATATTAAAGTATAGTGGGGGAGTAATTCCCTGTCTGAGACCTGCACCAGATACAGTTATATAAACTACAATGTCTGGGGGATTATTGAAAAGTTAATCATTCAATTGGTTTAGCTTAGTTTTAAATGTTTTGGGACAATTAGGCCTACTGGGGTGTGCAATGTTGGTTGAAAATCATTAAAATCCACCTTTTTGGGGTAATTGACAGCGACAAATTTGAGGATTTATTATGTTTAACCTATAGAATCTATGAAAATGGGCCTAGGTTCATAGGAGGTGCAGTTTCTACTATTGAATAGACCCTATTAGGAGCACAGATTCCATTTCCCCATAATAATCCAGGTTTGGGGCCTGCAGAACAGTTGTCGGTGTGATTTTCTGCGTAAAGCATAGCTCCGACAGGCTGTCTCCGAGCATCAAGAGCTGTCCATTGGCAGTTCATAGCAAGCTACACATTGTTCTGACATGCATATTTTTTTCAATGAACATTGCCCAAATATGTATGCTTAAGAATGAGGTCAGGGATTGATAATATGGTATGCCATTGTGGTCAAAATGACCACTTTTTTATGAATTTGTAGGATTTTGCACCCGATTATTGCCATCCTTAATACATTGTCATGAGAATATTCACACAATTCAATAGAGGGCAATATATTTATTGCTTGTAACATCATCAGCAGCCCCTTAGTAACCTGCCTGTGCAATTTTATGGCTCTGTCAGCACTATTTCCTATAGAAATTCATGTTTTAGCCTATAGAAGCTCAGTCCAGAGGTCAAGGGCTGGAAACGCTACTATTTAGGTTGGTAGTTTGACATAGACAAGTCTCTGTATTATAGGAAAGAGTTGCATAGGGCCGATAAAAGTTCATATTCATACTTCAAACACACAAGGGTACATGAAAAAATGATTTTCAGAAAATATGAAAAGCACGCCTCTCCGTGCAGGTCTCAAATAGGGAATTCCCCGAGGTCAGTCGGTGCATTCTTACTGAAAGACTGACTCCGCACAGAATACCAGATGAGTTCTGGGTGGTCAAAATAGTTAGGGGATTTTCTAAAATTCTGTTAAAAATCACAGGTGCCCCTATATAAATTCTAAATCATATGACATGCAATAAAACATGGTTCTTGGAGGTAAAGGCCTTTGTTTTGGGGTCTATCTGAGTTGGGTCTGAAATGAATTTATTCACTGCAGAACTGGCCGGTCATGGAGGTTTGTAGACATTTGGGAGTGGCATTTCAGATTTTCGTGAACAAAGTCTCCTTATACTTTAATAGATTATGTATGAAGGTTCATTGTAGTGACGTATGATAGACTTTTCCTTCAATACCTCCTTATAATACAATTTATTGCATGTCATGCTATATTAAAGTATAGTGGGGGAGTAATTCCCTGTCTGAGACCTGCACCAGATACAGTTATATAAACTACAATGTCTGGGGGATTATTGAAAAGTTAATCATTCAATTGGTTTAGCTTAGTTTTAAATGTTTTGGGACAATTAGGCCTACTGGGGTGTGCAATGTTGGTTGAAAATCATTAAAATCCACCTTTTTGGGGTAATTGACAGCGACAAATTTGAGGATTTATTATGTTTAACCTATAGAATCTATGAAAATGGGCCTAGGTTCATAGGAGGTGCAGTTTCTACTATTGAATAGACCCTATTAGGAGCACAGATTCCATTTCCCCATAATAATCCAGGTTTGGGGCCTGCAGAACAGTTGTCGGTGTGATTTTCTGCGTAAAGCATAGCTCCGACAGGCTGTCTCCGAGCATCAAGAGCTGTCCATTGGCAGTTCATAGCAAGCTACACATTGTTCTGACATGCATATTTTTTTCAATGAACATTGCCCAAATATGTATGCTTAAGAATGAGGTCAGGGATTGATAATATGGTATGCCATTGTGGTCAAAATGACCACTTTTTTATGAATTTGTAGGATTTTGCACCCGATTATTGCCATCCTTAATACATTGTCATGAGAATATTCACACAATTCAATAGAGGGCAATATATTTATTGCTTGTAACATCATCAGCAGCCCCTTAGTAACCTGCCTGTGCAATTTTATGGCTCTGTCAGCACTATTTCCTATAGAAATTCATGTTTTAGCCTATAGAAGCTCAGTCCAGAGGTCAAGGGCTGGAAACGCTACTATTTAGGTTGGTAGTTTGACATAGACAAGTCTCTGTATTATAGGAAAGAGTTGCATAGGGCCGATAAAAGTTCATATTCATACTTCAAACACACAAGGGTACATGAAAAAATGATTTTCAGAAAATATGAAAAGCACGCCTCTCCGTGCAGGTCTCAAATAGGGAATTCCCCGAGGTCAGTCGGTGCATTCTTACTGAAAGACTGACTCCGCACAGAATACCAGATGAGTTCTGGGTGGTCAAAATAGTTAGGGGATTTTCTAAAATTCTGTTAAAAATCACAGGTGCCCCTATATAAATTCTAAATCATATGACATGCAATAAAACATGGTTCTTGGAGGTAAAGGCCTTTGTTTTGGGGTCTATCTGAGTTGGGTCTGAAATGAATTTATTCACTGCAGAACTGGCCGGTCATGGAGGTTTGTAGACATTTGGGAGTGGCATTTCAGATTTTCGTGAACAAAGTCTCCTTATACTTTAATAGATTATGTATGAAGGTTCATTGTAGTGACGTATGATAGACTTTTCCTTCAATACCTCCTTATAATACAATTTATTGCATGTCATGCTATATTAAAGTATAGTGGGGGAGTAATTCCCTGTCTGAGACCTGCACCAGATACAGTTATATAAACTACAATGTCTGGGGGATTATTGAAAAGTTAATCATTCAATTGGTTTAGCTTAGTTTTAAATGTTTTGGGACAATTAGGCCTACTGGGGTGTGCAATGTTGGTTGAAAATCATTAAAATCCACCTTTTTGGGGTAATTGACAGCGACAAATTTGAGGATTTATTATGTTTAACCTATAGAATCTATGAAAATGGGCCTAGGTTCATAGGAGGTGCAGTTTCTACTATTGAATAGACCCTATTAGGAGCACAGATTCCATTTCCCCATAATAATCCAGGTTTGGGGCCTGCAGAACAGTTGTCGGTGTGATTTTCTGCGTAAAGCATAGCTCCGACAGGCTGTCTCCGAGCATCAAGAGCTGTCCATTGGCAGTTCATAGCAAGCTACACATTGTTCTGACATGCATATTTTTTTCAATGAACATTGCCCAAATATGTATGCTTAAGAATGAGGTCAGGGATTGATAATATGGTATGCCATTGTGGTCAAAATGACCACTTTTTTATGAATTTGTAGGATTTTGCACCCGATTATTGCCATCCTTAATACATTGTCATGAGAATATTCACACAATTCAATAGAGGGCAATATATTTATTGCTTGTAACATCATCAGCAGCCCCTTAGTAACCTGCCTGTGCAATTTTATGGCTCTGTCAGCACTATTTCCTATAGAAATTCATGTTTTAGCCTATAGAAGCTCAGTCCAGAGGTCAAGGGCTGGAAACGCTACTATTTAGGTTGGTAGTTTGACATAGACAAGTCTCTGTATTATAGGAAAGAGTTGCATAGGGCCGATAAAAGTTCATATTCATACTTCAAACACACAAGGGTACATGAAAAAATGATTTTCAGAAAATATGAAAAGCACGCCTCTCCGTGCAGGTCTCAAATAGGGAATTCCCCGAGGTCAGTCGGTGCATTCTTACTGAAAGACTGACTCCGCACAGAATACCAGATGAGTTCTGGGTGGTCAAAATAGTTAGGGGATTTTCTAAAATTCTGTTAAAAATCACAGGTGCCCCTATATAAATTCTAAATCATATGACATGCAATAAAACATGGTTCTTGGAGGTAAAGGCCTTTGTTTTGGGGTCTATCTGAGTTGGGTCTGAAATGAATTTATTCACTGCAGAACTGGCCGGTCATGGAGGTTTGTAGACATTTGGGAGTGGCATTTCAGATTTTCGTGAACAAAGTCTCCTTATACTTTAATAGATTATGTATGAAGGTTCATTGTAGTGACGTATGATAGACTTTTCCTTCAATACCTCCTTATAATACAATTTATTGCATGTCATGCTATATTAAAGTATAGTGGGGGAGTAATTCCCTGTCTGAGACCTGCACCAGATACAGTTATATAAACTACAATGTCTGGGGGATTATTGAAAAGTTAATCATTCAATTGGTTTAGCTTAGTTTTAAATGTTTTGGGACAATTAGGCCTACTGGGGTGTGCAATGTTGGTTGAAAATCATTAAAATCCACCTTTTTGGGGTAATTGACAGCGACAAATTTGAGGATTTATTATGTTTAACCTATAGAATCTATGAAAATGGGCCTAGGTTCATAGGAGGTGCAGTTTCTACTATTGAATAGACCCTATTAGGAGCACAGATTCCATTTCCCCATAATAATCCAGGTTTGGGGCCTGCAGAACAGTTGTCGGTGTGATTTTCTGCGTAAAGCATAGCTCCGACAGGCTGTCTCCGAGCATCAAGAGCTGTCCATTGGCAGTTCATAGCAAGCTACACATTGTTCTGACATGCATATTTTTTTCAATGAACATTGCCCAAATATGTATGCTTAAGAATGAGGTCAGGGATTGATAATATGGTATGCCATTGTGGTCAAAATGACCACTTTTTTATGAATTTGTAGGATTTTGCACCCGATTATTGCCATCCTTAATACATTGTCATGAGAATATTCACACAATTCAATAGAGGGCAATATATTTATTGCTTGTAACATCATCAGCAGCCCCTTAGTAACCTGCCTGTGCAATTTTATGGCTCTGTCAGCACTATTTCCTATAGAAATTCATGTTTTAGCCTATAGAAGCTCAGTCCAGAGGTCAAGGGCTGGAAACGCTACTATTTAGGTTGGTAGTTTGACATAGACAAGTCTCTGTATTATAGGAAAGAGTTGCATAGGGCCGATAAAAGTTCATATTCATACTTCAAACACACAAGGGTACATGAAAAAATGATTTTCAGAAAATATGAAAAGCACGCCTCTCCGTGCAGGTCTCAAATAGGGAATTCCCCGAGGTCAGTCGGTGCATTCTTACTGAAAGACTGACTCCGCACAGAATACCAGATGAGTTCTGGGTGGTCAAAATAGTTAGGGGATTTTCTAAAATTCTGTTAAAAATCACAGGTGCCCCTATATAAATTCTAAATCATATGACATGCAATAAAACATGGTTCTTGGAGGTAAAGGCCTTTGTTTTGGGGTCTATCTGAGTTGGGTCTGAAATGAATTTATTCACTGCAGAACTGGCCGGTCATGGAGGTTTGTAGACATTTGGGAGTGGCATTTCAGATTTTCGTGAACAAAGTCTCCTTATACTTTAATAGATTATGTATGAAGGTTCATTGTAGTGACGTATGATAGACTTTTCCTTCAATACCTCCTTATAATACAATTTATTGCATGTCATGCTATATTAAAGTATAGTGGGGGAGTAATTCCCTGTCTGAGACCTGCACCAGATACAGTTATATAAACTACAATGTCTGGGGGATTATTGAAAAGTTAATCATTCAATTGGTTTAGCTTAGTTTTAAATGTTTTGGGACAATTAGGCCTACTGGGGTGTGCAATGTTGGTTGAAAATCATTAAAATCCACCTTTTTGGGGTAATTGACAGCGACAAATTTGAGGATTTATTATGTTTAACCTATAGAATCTATGAAAATGGGCCTAGGTTCATAGGAGGTGCAGTTTCTACTATTGAATAGACCCTATTAGGAGCACAGATTCCATTTCCCCATAATAATCCAGGTTTGGGGCCTGCAGAACAGTTGTCGGTGTGATTTTCTGCGTAAAGCATAGCTCCGACAGGCTGTCTCCGAGCATCAAGAGCTGTCCATTGGCAGTTCATAGCAAGCTACACATTGTTCTGACATGCATATTTTTTTCAATGAACATTGCCCAAATATGTATGCTTAAGAATGAGGTCAGGGATTGATAATATGGTATGCCATTGTGGTCAAAATGACCACTTTTTTATGAATTTGTAGGATTTTGCACCCGATTATTGCCATCCTTAATACATTGTCATGAGAATATTCACACAATTCAATAGAGGGCAATATATTTATTGCTTGTAACATCATCAGCAGCCCCTTAGTAACCTGCCTGTGCAATTTTATGGCTCTGTCAGCACTATTTCCTATAGAAATTCATGTTTTAGCCTATAGAAGCTCAGTCCAGAGGTCAAGGGCTGGAAACGCTACTATTTAGGTTGGTAGTTTGACATAGACAAGTCTCTGTATTATAGGAAAGAGTTGCATAGGGCCGATAAAAGTTCATATTCATACTTCAAACACACAAGGGTACATGAAAAAATGATTTTCAGAAAATATGAAAAGCACGCCTCTCCGTGCAGGTCTCAAATAGGGAATTCCCCGAGGTCAGTCGGTGCATTCTTACTGAAAGACTGACTCCGCACAGAATACCAGATGAGTTCTGGGTGGTCAAAATAGTTAGGGGATTTTCTAAAATTCTGTTAAAAATCACAGGTGCCCCTATATAAATTCTAAATCATATGACATGCAATAAAACATGGTTCTTGGAGGTAAAGGCCTTTGTTTTGGGGTCTATCTGAGTTGGGTCTGAAATGAATTTATTCACTGCAGAACTGGCCGGTCATGGAGGTTTGTAGACATTTGGGAGTGGCATTTCAGATTTTCGTGAACAAAGTCTCCTTATACTTTAATAGATTATGTATGAAGGTTCATTGTAGTGACGTATGATAGACTTTTCCTTCAATACCTCCTTATAATACAATTTATTGCATGTCATGCTATATTAAAGTATAGTGGGGGAGTAATTCCCTGTCTGAGACCTGCACCAGATACAGTTATATAAACTACAATGTCTGGGGGATTATTGAAAAGTTAATCATTCAATTGGTTTAGCTTAGTTTTAAATGTTTTGGGACAATTAGGCCTACTGGGGTGTGCAATGTTGGTTGAAAATCATTAAAATCCACCTTTTTGGGGTAATTGACAGCGACAAATTTGAGGATTTATTATGTTTAACCTATAGAATCTATGAAAATGGGCCTAGGTTCATAGGAGGTGCAGTTTCTACTATTGAATAGACCCTATTAGGAGCACAGATTCCATTTCCCCATAATAATCCAGGTTTGGGGCCTGCAGAACAGTTGTCGGTGTGATTTTCTGCGTAAAGCATAGCTCCGACAGGCTGTCTCCGAGCATCAAGAGCTGTCCATTGGCAGTTCATAGCAAGCTACACATTGTTCTGACATGCATATTTTTTTCAATGAACATTGCCCAAATATGTATGCTTAAGAATGAGGTCAGGGATTGATAATATGGTATGCCATTGTGGTCAAAATGACCACTTTTTTATGAATTTGTAGGATTTTGCACCCGATTATTGCCATCCTTAATACATTGTCATGAGAATATTCACACAATTCAATAGAGGGCAATATATTTATTGCTTGTAACATCATCAGCAGCCCCTTAGTAACCTGCCTGTGCAATTTTATGGCTCTGTCAGCACTATTTCCTATAGAAATTCATGTTTTAGCCTATAGAAGCTCAGTCCAGAGGTCAAGGGCTGGAAACGCTACTATTTAGGTTGGTAGTTTGACATAGACAAGTCTCTGTATTATAGGAAAGAGTTGCATAGGGCCGATAAAAGTTCATATTCATACTTCAAACACACAAGGGTACATGAAAAAATGATTTTCAGAAAATATGAAAAGCACGCCTCTCCGTGCAGGTCTCAAATAGGGAATTCCCCGAGGTCAGTCGGTGCATTCTTACTGAAAGACTGACTCCGCACAGAATACCAGATGAGTTCTGGGTGGTCAAAATAGTTAGGGGATTTTCTAAAATTCTGTTAAAAATCACAGGTGCCCCTATATAAATTCTAAATCATATGACATGCAATAAAACATGGTTCTTGGAGGTAAAGGCCTTTGTTTTGGGGTCTATCTGAGTTGGGTCTGAAATGAATTTATTCACTGCAGAACTGGCCGGTCATGGAGGTTTGTAGACATTTGGGAGTGGCATTTCAGATTTTCGTGAACAAAGTCTCCTTATACTTTAATAGATTATGTATGAAGGTTCATTGTAGTGACGTATGATAGACTTTTCCTTCAATACCTCCTTATAATACAATTTATTGCATGTCATGCTATATTAAAGTATAGTGGGGGAGTAATTCCCTGTCTGAGACCTGCACCAGATACAGTTATATAAACTACAATGTCTGGGGGATTATTGAAAAGTTAATCATTCAATTGGTTTAGCTTAGTTTTAAATGTTTTGGGACAATTAGGCCTACTGGGGTGTGCAATGTTGGTTGAAAATCATTAAAATCCACCTTTTTGGGGTAATTGACAGCGACAAATTTGAGGATTTATTATGTTTAACCTATAGAATCTATGAAAATGGGCCTAGGTTCATAGGAGGTGCAGTTTCTACTATTGAATAGACCCTATTAGGAGCACAGATTCCATTTCCCCATAATAATCCAGGTTTGGGGCCTGCAGAACAGTTGTCGGTGTGATTTTCTGCGTAAAGCATAGCTCCGACAGGCTGTCTCCGAGCATCAAGAGCTGTCCATTGGCAGTTCATAGCAAGCTACACATTGTTCTGACATGCATATTTTTTTCAATGAACATTGCCCAAATATGTATGCTTAAGAATGAGGTCAGGGATTGATAATATGGTATGCCATTGTGGTCAAAATGACCACTTTTTTATGAATTTGTAGGATTTTGCACCCGATTATTGCCATCCTTAATACATTGTCATGAGAATATTCACACAATTCAATAGAGGGCAATATATTTATTGCTTGTAACATCATCAGCAGCCCCTTAGTAACCTGCCTGTGCAATTTTATGGCTCTGTCAGCACTATTTCCTATAGAAATTCATGTTTTAGCCTATAGAAGCTCAGTCCAGAGGTCAAGGGCTGGAAACGCTACTATTTAGGTTGGTAGTTTGACATAGACAAGTCTCTGTATTATAGGAAAGAGTTGCATAGGGCCGATAAAAGTTCATATTCATACTTCAAACACACAAGGGTACATGAAAAAATGATTTTCAGAAAATATGAAAAGCACGCCTCTCCGTGCAGGTCTCAAATAGGGAATTCCCCGAGGTCAGTCGGTGCATTCTTACTGAAAGACTGACTCCGCACAGAATACCAGATGAGTTCTGGGTGGTCAAAATAGTTAGGGGATTTTCTAAAATTCTGTTAAAAATCACAGGTGCCCCTATATAAATTCTAAATCATATGACATGCAATAAAACATGGTTCTTGGAGGTAAAGGCCTTTGTTTTGGGGTCTATCTGAGTTGGGTCTGAAATGAATTTATTCACTGCAGAACTGGCCGGTCATGGAGGTTTGTAGACATTTGGGAGTGGCATTTCAGATTTTCGTGAACAAAGTCTCCTTATACTTTAATAGATTATGTATGAAGGTTCATTGTAGTGACGTATGATAGACTTTTCCTTCAATACCTCCTTATAATACAATTTATTGCATGTCATGCTATATTAAAGTATAGTGGGGGAGTAATTCCCTGTCTGAGACCTGCACCAGATACAGTTATATAAACTACAATGTCTGGGGGATTATTGAAAAGTTAATCATTCAATTGGTTTAGCTTAGTTTTAAATGTTTTGGGACAATTAGGCCTACTGGGGTGTGCAATGTTGGTTGAAAATCATTAAAATCCACCTTTTTGGGGTAATTGACAGCGACAAATTTGAGGATTTATTATGTTTAACCTATAGAATCTATGAAAATGGGCCTAGGTTCATAGGAGGTGCAGTTTCTACTATTGAATAGACCCTATTAGGAGCACAGATTCCATTTCCCCATAATAATCCAGGTTTGGGGCCTGCAGAACAGTTGTCGGTGTGATTTTCTGCGTAAAGCATAGCTCCGACAGGCTGTCTCCGAGCATCAAGAGCTGTCCATTGGCAGTTCATAGCAAGCTACACATTGTTCTGACATGCATATTTTTTTCAATGAACATTGCCCAAATATGTATGCTTAAGAATGAGGTCAGGGATTGATAATATGGTATGCCATTGTGGTCAAAATGACCACTTTTTTATGAATTTGTAGGATTTTGCACCCGATTATTGCCATCCTTAATACATTGTCATGAGAATATTCACACAATTCAATAGAGGGCAATATATTTATTGCTTGTAACATCATCAGCAGCCCCTTAGTAACCTGCCTGTGCAATTTTATGGCTCTGTCAGCACTATTTCCTATAGAAATTCATGTTTTAGCCTATAGAAGCTCAGTCCAGAGGTCAAGGGCTGGAAACGCTACTATTTAGGTTGGTAGTTTGACATAGACAAGTCTCTGTATTATAGGAAAGAGTTGCATAGGGCCGATAAAAGTTCATATTCATACTTCAAACACACAAGGGTACATGAAAAAATGATTTTCAGAAAATATGAAAAGCACGCCTCTCCGTGCAGGTCTCAAATAGGGAATTCCCCGAGGTCAGTCGGTGCATTCTTACTGAAAGACTGACTCCGCACAGAATACCAGATGAGTTCTGGGTGGTCAAAATAGTTAGGGGATTTTCTAAAATTCTGTTAAAAATCACAGGTGCCCCTATATAAATTCTAAATCATATGACATGCAATAAAACATGGTTCTTGGAGGTAAAGGCCTTTGTTTTGGGGTCTATCTGAGTTGGGTCTGAAATGAATTTATTCACTGCAGAACTGGCCGGTCATGGAGGTTTGTAGACATTTGGGAGTGGCATTTCAGATTTTCGTGAACAAAGTCTCCTTATACTTTAATAGATTATGTATGAAGGTTCATTGTAGTGACGTATGATAGACTTTTCCTTCAATACCTCCTTATAATACAATTTATTGCATGTCATGCTATATTAAAGTATAGTGGGGGAGTAATTCCCTGTCTGAGACCTGCACCAGATACAGTTATATAAACTACAATGTCTGGGGGATTATTGAAAAGTTAATCATTCAATTGGTTTAGCTTAGTTTTAAATGTTTTGGGACAATTAGGCCTACTGGGGTGTGCAATGTTGGTTGAAAATCATTAAAATCCACCTTTTTGGGGTAATTGACAGCGACAAATTTGAGGATTTATTATGTTTAACCTATAGAATCTATGAAAATGGGCCTAGGTTCATAGGAGGTGCAGTTTCTACTATTGAATAGACCCTATTAGGAGCACAGATTCCATTTCCCCATAATAATCCAGGTTTGGGGCCTGCAGAACAGTTGTCGGTGTGATTTTCTGCGTAAAGCATAGCTCCGACAGGCTGTCTCCGAGCATCAAGAGCTGTCCATTGGCAGTTCATAGCAAGCTACACATTGTTCTGACATGCATATTTTTTTCAATGAACATTGCCCAAATATGTATGCTTAAGAATGAGGTCAGGGATTGATAATATGGTATGCCATTGTGGTCAAAATGACCACTTTTTTATGAATTTGTAGGATTTTGCACCCGATTATTGCCATCCTTAATACATTGTCATGAGAATATTCACACAATTCAATAGAGGGCAATATATTTATTGCTTGTAACATCATCAGCAGCCCCTTAGTAACCTGCCTGTGCAATTTTATGGCTCTGTCAGCACTATTTCCTATAGAAATTCATGTTTTAGCCTATAGAAGCTCAGTCCAGAGGTCAAGGGCTGGAAACGCTACTATTTAGGTTGGTAGTTTGACATAGACAAGTCTCTGTATTATAGGAAAGAGTTGCATAGGGCCGATAAAAGTTCATATTCATACTTCAAACACACAAGGGTACATGAAAAAATGATTTTCAGAAAATATGAAAAGCACGCCTCTCCGTGCAGGTCTCAAATAGGGAATTCCCCGAGGTCAGTCGGTGCATTCTTACTGAAAGACTGACTCCGCACAGAATACCAGATGAGTTCTGGGTGGTCAAAATAGTTAGGGGATTTTCTAAAATTCTGTTAAAAATCACAGGTGCCCCTATATAAATTCTAAATCATATGACATGCAATAAAACATGGTTCTTGGAGGTAAAGGCCTTTGTTTTGGGGTCTATCTGAGTTGGGTCTGAAATGAATTTATTCACTGCAGAACTGGCCGGTCATGGAGGTTTGTAGACATTTGGGAGTGGCATTTCAGATTTTCGTGAACAAAGTCTCCTTATACTTTAATAGATTATGTATGAAGGTTCATTGTAGTGACGTATGATAGACTTTTCCTTCAATACCTCCTTATAATACAATTTATTGCATGTCATGCTATATTAAAGTATAGTGGGGGAGTAATTCCCTGTCTGAGACCTGCACCAGATACAGTTATATAAACTACAATGTCTGGGGGATTATTGAAAAGTTAATCATTCAATTGGTTTAGCTTAGTTTTAAATGTTTTGGGACAATTAGGCCTACTGGGGTGTGCAATGTTGGTTGAAAATCATTAAAATCCACCTTTTTGGGGTAATTGACAGCGACAAATTTGAGGATTTATTATGTTTAACCTATAGAATCTATGAAAATGGGCCTAGGTTCATAGGAGGTGCAGTTTCTACTATTGAATAGACCCTATTAGGAGCACAGATTCCATTTCCCCATAATAATCCAGGTTTGGGGCCTGCAGAACAGTTGTCGGTGTGATTTTCTGCGTAAAGCATAGCTCCGACAGGCTGTCTCCGAGCATCAAGAGCTGTCCATTGGCAGTTCATAGCAAGCTACACATTGTTCTGACATGCATATTTTTTTCAATGAACATTGCCCAAATATGTATGCTTAAGAATGAGGTCAGGGATTGATAATATGGTATGCCATTGTGGTCAAAATGACCACTTTTTTATGAATTTGTAGGATTTTGCACCCGATTATTGCCATCCTTAATACATTGTCATGAGAATATTCACACAATTCAATAGAGGGCAATATATTTATTGCTTGTAACATCATCAGCAGCCCCTTAGTAACCTGCCTGTGCAATTTTATGGCTCTGTCAGCACTATTTCCTATAGAAATTCATGTTTTAGCCTATAGAAGCTCAGTCCAGAGGTCAAGGGCTGGAAACGCTACTATTTAGGTTGGTAGTTTGACATAGACAAGTCTCTGTATTATAGGAAAGAGTTGCATAGGGCCGATAAAAGTTCATATTCATACTTCAAACACACAAGGGTACATGAAAAAATGATTTTCAGAAAATATGAAAAGCACGCCTCTCCGTGCAGGTCTCAAATAGGGAATTCCCCGAGGTCAGTCGGTGCATTCTTACTGAAAGACTGACTCCGCACAGAATACCAGATGAGTTCTGGGTGGTCAAAATAGTTAGGGGATTTTCTAAAATTCTGTTAAAAATCACAGGTGCCCCTATATAAATTCTAAATCATATGACATGCAATAAAACATGGTTCTTGGAGGTAAAGGCCTTTGTTTTGGGGTCTATCTGAGTTGGGTCTGAAATGAATTTATTCACTGCAGAACTGGCCGGTCATGGAGGTTTGTAGACATTTGGGAGTGGCATTTCAGATTTTCGTGAACAAAGTCTCCTTATACTTTAATAGATTATGTATGAAGGTTCATTGTAGTGACGTATGATAGACTTTTCCTTCAATACCTCCTTATAATACAATTTATTGCATGTCATGCTATATTAAAGTATAGTGGGGGAGTAATTCCCTGTCTGAGACCTGCACCAGATACAGTTATATAAACTACAATGTCTGGGGGATTATTGAAAAGTTAATCATTCAATTGGTTTAGCTTAGTTTTAAATGTTTTGGGACAATTAGGCCTACTGGGGTGTGCAATGTTGGTTGAAAATCATTAAAATCCACCTTTTTGGGGTAATTGACAGCGACAAATTTGAGGATTTATTATGTTTAACCTATAGAATCTATGAAAATGGGCCTAGGTTCATAGGAGGTGCAGTTTCTACTATTGAATAGACCCTATTAGGAGCACAGATTCCATTTCCCCATAATAATCCAGGTTTGGGGCCTGCAGAACAGTTGTCGGTGTGATTTTCTGCGTAAAGCATAGCTCCGACAGGCTGTCTCCGAGCATCAAGAGCTGTCCATTGGCAGTTCATAGCAAGCTACACATTGTTCTGACATGCATATTTTTTTCAATGAACATTGCCCAAATATGTATGCTTAAGAATGAGGTCAGGGATTGATAATATGGTATGCCATTGTGGTCAAAATGACCACTTTTTTATGAATTTGTAGGATTTTGCACCCGATTATTGCCATCCTTAATACATTGTCATGAGAATATTCACACAATTCAATAGAGGGCAATATATTTATTGCTTGTAACATCATCAGCAGCCCCTTAGTAACCTGCCTGTGCAATTTTATGGCTCTGTCAGCACTATTTCCTATAGAAATTCATGTTTTAGCCTATAGAAGCTCAGTCCAGAGGTCAAGGGCTGGAAACGCTACTATTTAGGTTGGTAGTTTGACATAGACAAGTCTCTGTATTATAGGAAAGAGTTGCATAGGGCCGATAAAAGTTCATATTCATACTTCAAACACACAAGGGTACATGAAAAAATGATTTTCAGAAAATATGAAAAGCACGCCTCTCCGTGCAGGTCTCAAATAGGGAATTCCCCGAGGTCAGTCGGTGCATTCTTACTGAAAGACTGACTCCGCACAGAATACCAGATGAGTTCTGGGTGGTCAAAATAGTTAGGGGATTTTCTAAAATTCTGTTAAAAATCACAGGTGCCCCTATATAAATTCTAAATCATATGACATGCAATAAAACATGGTTCTTGGAGGTAAAGGCCTTTGTTTTGGGGTCTATCTGAGTTGGGTCTGAAATGAATTTATTCACTGCAGAACTGGCCGGTCATGGAGGTTTGTAGACATTTGGGAGTGGCATTTCAGATTTTCGTGAACAAAGTCTCCTTATACTTTAATAGATTATGTATGAAGGTTCATTGTAGTGACGTATGATAGACTTTTCCTTCAATACCTCCTTATAATACAATTTATTGCATGTCATGCTATATTAAAGTATAGTGGGGGAGTAATTCCCTGTCTGAGACCTGCACCAGATACAGTTATATAAACTACAATGTCTGGGGGATTATTGAAAAGTTAATCATTCAATTGGTTTAGCTTAGTTTTAAATGTTTTGGGACAATTAGGCCTACTGGGGTGTGCAATGTTGGTTGAAAATCATTAAAATCCACCTTTTTGGGGTAATTGACAGCGACAAATTTGAGGATTTATTATGTTTAACCTATAGAATCTATGAAAATGGGCCTAGGTTCATAGGAGGTGCAGTTTCTACTATTGAATAGACCCTATTAGGAGCACAGATTCCATTTCCCCATAATAATCCAGGTTTGGGGCCTGCAGAACAGTTGTCGGTGTGATTTTCTGCGTAAAGCATAGCTCCGACAGGCTGTCTCCGAGCATCAAGAGCTGTCCATTGGCAGTTCATAGCAAGCTACACATTGTTCTGACATGCATATTTTTTTCAATGAACATTGCCCAAATATGTATGCTTAAGAATGAGGTCAGGGATTGATAATATGGTATGCCATTGTGGTCAAAATGACCACTTTTTTATGAATTTGTAGGATTTTGCACCCGATTATTGCCATCCTTAATACATTGTCATGAGAATATTCACACAATTCAATAGAGGGCAATATATTTATTGCTTGTAACATCATCAGCAGCCCCTTAGTAACCTGCCTGTGCAATTTTATGGCTCTGTCAGCACTATTTCCTATAGAAATTCATGTTTTAGCCTATAGAAGCTCAGTCCAGAGGTCAAGGGCTGGAAACGCTACTATTTAGGTTGGTAGTTTGACATAGACAAGTCTCTGTATTATAGGAAAGAGTTGCATAGGGCCGATAAAAGTTCATATTCATACTTCAAACACACAAGGGTACATGAAAAAATGATTTTCAGAAAATATGAAAAGCACGCCTCTCCGTGCAGGTCTCAAATAGGGAATTCCCCGAGGTCAGTCGGTGCATTCTTACTGAAAGACTGACTCCGCACAGAATACCAGATGAGTTCTGGGTGGTCAAAATAGTTAGGGGATTTTCTAAAATTCTGTTAAAAATCACAGGTGCCCCTATATAAATTCTAAATCATATGACATGCAATAAAACATGGTTCTTGGAGGTAAAGGCCTTTGTTTTGGGGTCTATCTGAGTTGGGTCTGAAATGAATTTATTCACTGCAGAACTGGCCGGTCATGGAGGTTTGTAGACATTTGGGAGTGGCATTTCAGATTTTCGTGAACAAAGTCTCCTTATACTTTAATAGATTATGTATGAAGGTTCATTGTAGTGACGTATGATAGACTTTTCCTTCAATACCTCCTTATAATACAATTTATTGCATGTCATGCTATATTAAAGTATAGTGGGGGAGTAATTCCCTGTCTGAGACCTGCACCAGATACAGTTATATAAACTACAATGTCTGGGGGATTATTGAAAAGTTAATCATTCAATTGGTTTAGCTTAGTTTTAAATGTTTTGGGACAATTAGGCCTACTGGGGTGTGCAATGTTGGTTGAAAATCATTAAAATCCACCTTTTTGGGGTAATTGACAGCGACAAATTTGAGGATTTATTATGTTTAACCTATAGAATCTATGAAAATGGGCCTAGGTTCATAGGAGGTGCAGTTTCTACTATTGAATAGACCCTATTAGGAGCACAGATTCCATTTCCCCATAATAATCCAGGTTTGGGGCCTGCAGAACAGTTGTCGGTGTGATTTTCTGCGTAAAGCATAGCTCCGACAGGCTGTCTCCGAGCATCAAGAGCTGTCCATTGGCAGTTCATAGCAAGCTACACATTGTTCTGACATGCATATTTTTTTCAATGAACATTGCCCAAATATGTATGCTTAAGAATGAGGTCAGGGATTGATAATATGGTATGCCATTGTGGTCAAAATGACCACTTTTTTATGAATTTGTAGGATTTTGCACCCGATTATTGCCATCCTTAATACATTGTCATGAGAATATTCACACAATTCAATAGAGGGCAATATATTTATTGCTTGTAACATCATCAGCAGCCCCTTAGTAACCTGCCTGTGCAATTTTATGGCTCTGTCAGCACTATTTCCTATAGAAATTCATGTTTTAGCCTATAGAAGCTCAGTCCAGAGGTCAAGGGCTGGAAACGCTACTATTTAGGTTGGTAGTTTGACATAGACAAGTCTCTGTATTATAGGAAAGAGTTGCATAGGGCCGATAAAAGTTCATATTCATACTTCAAACACACAAGGGTACATGAAAAAATGATTTTCAGAAAATATGAAAAGCACGCCTCTCCGTGCAGGTCTCAAATAGGGAATTCCCCGAGGTCAGTCGGTGCATTCTTACTGAAAGACTGACTCCGCACAGAATACCAGATGAGTTCTGGGTGGTCAAAATAGTTAGGGGATTTTCTAAAATTCTGTTAAAAATCACAGGTGCCCCTATATAAATTCTAAATCATATGACATGCAATAAAACATGGTTCTTGGAGGTAAAGGCCTTTGTTTTGGGGTCTATCTGAGTTGGGTCTGAAATGAATTTATTCACTGCAGAACTGGCCGGTCATGGAGGTTTGTAGACATTTGGGAGTGGCATTTCAGATTTTCGTGAACAAAGTCTCCTTATACTTTAATAGATTATGTATGAAGGTTCATTGTAGTGACGTATGATAGACTTTTCCTTCAATACCTCCTTATAATACAATTTATTGCATGTCATGCTATATTAAAGTATAGTGGGGGAGTAATTCCCTGTCTGAGACCTGCACCAGATACAGTTATATAAACTACAATGTCTGGGGGATTATTGAAAAGTTAATCATTCAATTGGTTTAGCTTAGTTTTAAATGTTTTGGGACAATTAGGCCTACTGGGGTGTGCAATGTTGGTTGAAAATCATTAAAATCCACCTTTTTGGGGTAATTGACAGCGACAAATTTGAGGATTTATTATGTTTAACCTATAGAATCTATGAAAATGGGCCTAGGTTCATAGGAGGTGCAGTTTCTACTATTGAATAGACCCTATTAGGAGCACAGATTCCATTTCCCCATAATAATCCAGGTTTGGGGCCTGCAGAACAGTTGTCGGTGTGATTTTCTGCGTAAAGCATAGCTCCGACAGGCTGTCTCCGAGCATCAAGAGCTGTCCATTGGCAGTTCATAGCAAGCTACACATTGTTCTGACATGCATATTTTTTTCAATGAACATTGCCCAAATATGTATGCTTAAGAATGAGGTCAGGGATTGATAATATGGTATGCCATTGTGGTCAAAATGACCACTTTTTTATGAATTTGTAGGATTTTGCACCCGATTATTGCCATCCTTAATACATTGTCATGAGAATATTCACACAATTCAATAGAGGGCAATATATTTATTGCTTGTAACATCATCAGCAGCCCCTTAGTAACCTGCCTGTGCAATTTTATGGCTCTGTCAGCACTATTTCCTATAGAAATTCATGTTTTAGCCTATAGAAGCTCAGTCCAGAGGTCAAGGGCTGGAAACGCTACTATTTAGGTTGGTAGTTTGACATAGACAAGTCTCTGTATTATAGGAAAGAGTTGCATAGGGCCGATAAAAGTTCATATTCATACTTCAAACACACAAGGGTACATGAAAAAATGATTTTCAGAAAATATGAAAAGCACGCCTCTCCGTGCAGGTCTCAAATAGGGAATTCCCCGAGGTCAGTCGGTGCATTCTTACTGAAAGACTGACTCCGCACAGAATACCAGATGAGTTCTGGGTGGTCAAAATAGTTAGGGGATTTTCTAAAATTCTGTTAAAAATCACAGGTGCCCCTATATAAATTCTAAATCATATGACATGCAATAAAACATGGTTCTTGGAGGTAAAGGCCTTTGTTTTGGGGTCTATCTGAGTTGGGTCTGAAATGAATTTATTCACTGCAGAACTGGCCGGTCATGGAGGTTTGTAGACATTTGGGAGTGGCATTTCAGATTTTCGTGAACAAAGTCTCCTTATACTTTAATAGATTATGTATGAAGGTTCATTGTAGTGACGTATGATAGACTTTTCCTTCAATACCTCCTTATAATACAATTTATTGCATGTCATGCTATATTAAAGTATAGTGGGGGAGTAATTCCCTGTCTGAGACCTGCACCAGATACAGTTATATAAACTACAATGTCTGGGGGATTATTGAAAAGTTAATCATTCAATTGGTTTAGCTTAGTTTTAAATGTTTTGGGACAATTAGGCCTACTGGGGTGTGCAATGTTGGTTGAAAATCATTAAAATCCACCTTTTTGGGGTAATTGACAGCGACAAATTTGAGGATTTATTATGTTTAACCTATAGAATCTATGAAAATGGGCCTAGGTTCATAGGAGGTGCAGTTTCTACTATTGAATAGACCCTATTAGGAGCACAGATTCCATTTCCCCATAATAATCCAGGTTTGGGGCCTGCAGAACAGTTGTCGGTGTGATTTTCTGCGTAAAGCATAGCTCCGACAGGCTGTCTCCGAGCATCAAGAGCTGTCCATTGGCAGTTCATAGCAAGCTACACATTGTTCTGACATGCATATTTTTTTCAATGAACATTGCCCAAATATGTATGCTTAAGAATGAGGTCAGGGATTGATAATATGGTATGCCATTGTGGTCAAAATGACCACTTTTTTATGAATTTGTAGGATTTTGCACCCGATTATTGCCATCCTTAATACATTGTCATGAGAATATTCACACAATTCAATAGAGGGCAATATATTTATTGCTTGTAACATCATCAGCAGCCCCTTAGTAACCTGCCTGTGCAATTTTATGGCTCTGTCAGCACTATTTCCTATAGAAATTCATGTTTTAGCCTATAGAAGCTCAGTCCAGAGGTCAAGGGCTGGAAACGCTACTATTTAGGTTGGTAGTTTGACATAGACAAGTCTCTGTATTATAGGAAAGAGTTGCATAGGGCCGATAAAAGTTCATATTCATACTTCAAACACACAAGGGTAC
>CANHQG010000740.1:0-20241 GCA_947462335.1 Harmothoe impar
ACTTTCGTTTCTCTCTGAAGTACGTCTCTCTCAGGCGAGGTTTGACTAGGTCATCCAACGTGTCACCGCTGAGAGCCATGTAAAGACTGTCGGTGTCCATTTGACAAAGGGCATAATCGCGCCGATCGACGAATCTATCCAAGAAGTCGTATGTGAACTCTAACATTTTCAACTTCGCGTACTGGTATACCATGAAACCTATTTGAATAGGGAGGTTGTTCTTGACTGTTTTCGGTTGTAGTTCGACTTCAAACAGATCAGAACTCAACTCGGACGCCTTTTTGAAGCGCCACGAATTGGCCAATAGTTCGAACTTCCGACTGTCAGTGTATCTCACCGCCGTGTGTTTTTCTTTGTTGCAGATTGTTTTACCGTACTTAGCGTTTCCCATTAACTTGTAACAGTCTGACAGAATTTTTCTCGTTCTCGTTCACGTCGCCACGTCTTCGCGCCGCCGTTACTTCGTCCGCGAAACCGGCAAAGGAGCGTTTAGGTAGGTATTCTACGACCAGCTGCACTTTGGTGACTATCAAACCGTGCTCTAAATACCACTTGAGAAGCGGCGTTCCCAAGAGAATATTTTTTCCGTGGTAACTCCCTATCAGACATCTCTGAGGCGGTGTTCAACAGCTTTTCTTCCTGCGCAAAGTCTGACATGTGAGGTCCTATGTCCGATTTTGAAACGGTCGCGTTCTTGAAAACGGGGGGTCATTTCTTCGAAGTAGTCTCGTAGGCGGCGTAGTGATGTCCACTTGAACTAAACCGAACATTTTCCCGTCTTTCACAGCGGAAAGGATGTCGCTCTCGCTCATCGCGTTTCGAGACACTTTCAAAGCGTCAACCTTCCAGCGTTGTTTGGGAGGGCCTTAACCCGCTCATCTCGACGCTTCATCTCTCTCCATTCGCACTCCCACACGACGACCAGCTTGTGACCTAGCGCTTTCAAGTACGCGCTTACTCTAGTCGTTCTGTCGCGTCTCTCCTCCCTCAGTGAAGCGCACTGATATCGGTGCGACGGTATGCACTCGTGAGCGTGGAACCAACACCCCGTGAAACTGGAAAACCGTATTAGAGGCCGCGTGAAACCCGTCCAGGCGAATTCTCCGACAGCCTACAACCATCTCGCCGCCGTTCAAAGCGTGGCGCAGTTTCACGTCGCGGTCGTGCTCTACGAAGCGTAACCACTCCAAAGCGCTGTGAGAGTTTCTTTGCCTAATTTCGGGCTTGAACTCGGTCTCAGGTCGTCTCACCGCGTAATAGCCCCGTGCAGTGGGCTTCGCTCATGCAGCGCAAGTACAGAGAGTTAGCGTCTAGTCCTAGGATGTGTTGGCACGGTCTCGCTTCTTCGCCGTACTTGTGCTCCCTTATCTGCGTGGTGCCCTTCTCGTGAAATCTATGGAAGATGATGGAAGGACCGCCAACTAGATTTTCTTTGATCAGAGCATGGAGGACGGCGTCGAACTGGGGGAACGTTGTGAACGCGTCTTCTAGGTTTTGGAAGAGGAACCGTAAAGTCAAACCGGCGAGAGAAACTCCGTCTTTCAACATGTCAATGCCGCGATCTTGGAAAAATTTAGCGTGATTTTTCAGAGCTTCTATGAAAGGTTTGACGTCTTTGTTGTTGTAGTGGATCAAGTAATCTTCCATAGTTTGCATCTTCTCGTCGGACCAAACTTTCTGACATGCGGCGTAGTCGGATTCGGACATTTTGACGCCCGTCAGTTTGCTGTCAAAAGCCGATCTCGGTGGCAGTGTTCTGTTTGCCAGTTTCCTGGTAGACGTCATCCATTCGTAAGGAAAGTGACCTTTCTCTTCGTTCCTGGTGAAAGCTCGCAAATAGGTCGCGTAGTTGTAACCGGGTGCCAAATAGTTGACTACGTCCAAGAAAACCGTGTGCTGTGTGTAAACCGCCAAGTATTGATTGCTTCTCTTTATGACGCTGAATTCTTGGTTTCTTCGGTCTCCGGAGGCAAAGAACGAGTGAAGGCGTATTTTGATCAGGTTCAAGTCGTAACGCCCCGAGTTGAAGCCCACGACTGGAGCTTGACGGATGTATCTCAGAAGACGCTTCTTCAGTTGAACTAACGGGTGTCTGGTCTGAGCCGCAGCGAAGCCGCCTGGAGAAGGGGTGAATGTCACCTCCTCCAGCAGGAGAGCTTCACCTATCGCCGCATCTAACTTCGCTAACGTCGGTCGGTAAAGTTCTAGCACAGCTTCCCCGATGACTTTGGCGTTCTCGTTTATGTGATTTAAAACTCGGTCCAACAAGGGGTCGGAATCTGCGTCGGATTCTCTGACGAAGCAGACGGGCCCCTCCCACCCCGGAAAGTCGGATGCGACGCTAGCCGACAAAGGGACGTGATCCCACAGCAGGGACACGTGTTCCGTCGACGGTTCTCTGCACGGTCTGAAGAAAGCCTCGAAATCGAAGGCGATCTTGTAAGGGTAGATTCCGGAATGTCCGTCGGGGGGAAAAATGGAGAAGTCTGCTAGCGCTTCGAAAATCGTTCTCGAATTTTGGTAGATGCCACCTACGTAGCGCAACTTGACTTGTCGGCAAGAGGAAAGCTGGTTCCTGTGTCTCTTCAGCAAGAACTCGGTGGTGAACGCCGCCTTACACTTGCAACATTCGTATATGCCCGCGTACGCGTTGAAGTCCGTGACGAGAGAGACGTGCAAACCACCTTTCGCCGTCAGGTGTAGGTTGACTTTACCTCGGGCGGCCAGAGTTCTGGAAGGCGGTCTGATCAGAGTAACGCGTCTTCTCAACTTCCGCCCCGGCACCTGACGCGACGCGGTGTAAACCGCTATTTGTACGTCAAACAAGTTCTCTAACGCGGGTAATTCGCGGATGTTCAGACCCGGAAAGGATTCAGGTGTGGCAGCGGGACAGAACTGACGTAACAAATCTGAAGCGCGCTTGCTGGTGTTGTATAAGTGAAAGGAAATGCAGCGGAAGATGCAGAGGTTGTCCTTGTTGGGAAAATCTAACACGCCGCTTCTCTTTCCAACTCGACCGGCCTGAGTGATCCTACCGCCTATGGGAAATTCCCCCGGTCCCATGTAAACGCAAATGTTCAAATTGGTAGGAAAAAGAATGTGCCACTTGGTGTCAGCGTCGCAAAGTTTCCGTACTTCCTCGCAAGCGACGGTGTTTTCCATCTTTGAGAGGAGCTCTTCCAAAGTTTCTGAATTAGTTATAGTAGGGAGCGGTTGTATGAGAGTTGTTCTGGGAGGCGTGAAAGTAGCGCAGTTTGCTCTTGTCTTCCCTGTGTTGTAAGAGTAAGCCTACCGAGAAACCCACTTTGTATCTGAATCTTTGTGTCAAGTGAATGCGACGCATAGTATCTACAGCGTCACTCAACTCGCCGGTTGGTAGCCTTAAGTTTGTTACACTCACACGAGTCCCGTGCATCCTGACGCCCGTTTGTATCGCAGGCCAATTCGCCGTGAACGTTTCCTCTCCGTTCGGTACAGCACATATGCGCGGAGGGATGGTCACCCCGTCCAGAGATTCGCGTCGACAGGCGATCTTTCGGCAATCGCCTTCGCCGCATAGAGGGCAAAACTTAGGTATTACTCTACAATTTTCTACGTGTCTCTCGTGGTTGTACGGTCTTTTAAAAATTTTGAAACACTTTTCGCATACGTACTGCGTCATGTTTTTTCACTCAGTTACCAACTACTTAGCCGTCTAACTATCTATCTATCTATCTATCAATCTATCTGTCTATCTATCTATGAATCTATCTGTCTATCTATCTATCTGTCTGCTGTCTGTGTATCCGTCTGTCTGTCTCATACAGCGTACGTCAAACGCTGTGTGTGTGCGCGCGTGAGCGTTGAGCGTCTCTCATTCCAAATCTATACCGAGAAATTTGAGAATAATCTCTGTTTTGTCATCCAACTCTTTGAGTGCTCTGGCGGACAGCGTCACCCCCTGCTGTGTGGGTTTTTTGTCAGGACCTTCGTACTTGCGCACGTGGATGAGGTTCTTACCGCTGTAGTAGCTCACAGCTGCGTACACTTCGCCCTCCTCATCCAGCACTGCGAACCAGGGGGTGTGATTAGGTCTTCCTTGCGCGGACGCTGTGTCGCGTATGCGCACCACTGCGCGGATATCGGCGATGCGTGCTATTAGCTCGCGCAGCGCGTCGGCAGTGAAGTGCACTCGCTTGCTTCTGGTCAGAGACGCCTCTTTCACCTGGCCGTCTTTTGTGTAGCGCGGCCTCCTAGACAGTCTAGCCACGTCCTCCCAGATCTCCAGCGTCAAAGTCCTGTCTAAGCAGAACTCTAACCCGAGAGGACGGGAGCTTTTCTCTGCTTCTTCTCGTCCATCTCGTTCTTTTTCTTGTATTTTTCTCTTCTTAGTAGGCCTTGTTGTTCTGGAACTCACCTTAGAACGTTTCAGACCCGCAAGAAGAGTAACACCATCAGCGTGAGCTGAATCAGCAGCAGAACCGATAACAGGAGCAGCGTCAGCGCTGCACAGCCAAAAATAATTTTCTTACCCCAAGAAAATACTAGAATCAAGATTAAATTTTCTCAATTCAAGAAATAAACTCATTCTGAGTTTTTACGTTTATCTTGTTTTCAGAAAGGGGAAGCTAAAAAAAATATCTTATATTTTTCTAGTATTCTTCTAGAAACAAGTATTCAAGATTATTTTTCTTTAAGAATTTTCTTAAAACTGGTCATTTGTGCACCCAACAAGATTATATCTTATATTCTTGAAATAAGAAAGTTCTATTTCTAGATTTAAGATTGCTATGTCTTGAAAATCTGCTCAGTTAAGAATTAACCTGAAACCATGTGTCCAAAGTGTCTATTAGGGGAAAAAATGCAAGTATACTCTATTATGTAATGGTTATAACCATGCTTAATGCCTTCACCAAATTCCTTCCATTATTCGGGAATTATATAGGTGTGGAATGTGAGTTCAGTTAGGTTCCATAGGGATCAAGTATACAGACTACTAAATAAGAATTATTTTCTTAAAATAAGAAAATTAGTTACATGTTGTGCCACAAGAGGCCACCACTATGCAATACAGCAACTTTTTTTTATCAAACAGGGTATACAATTCTGCCTCAAATTAAGTCCCAAAAAAACAGTAGAGGGTAAAAATGTGTGGGAAAAGGGGAAATTTGTTAGGGATTAATTTCATGTAAGAACCCTTGTTCCGGTGAATGAATTATAATGACTATAGGGAGAAATGATAAGAGACACCATTTGCTTGATAATATCATTTAGATAAAGGGAAGGATTACCTCTCCCATTATATGAAGTGAAATGACTTTGAATAAAGGTCTGTTTGCTTAAACTTCTATTGTAGCTACAAAAAGCTGCATTTAATCTGATGAACCTCTTTCTGATGCTCTGGCATCAATCCTTTCTCTCTAAGACTAAAATTAAATACAATTATACCCCTTTCCCAGGCAAGAACATCAATCTTGTTTATTTACTCAAATAAGAAATTAAAACTTACTTAAGAAAAATGTTTTCTAGAAAAAAGGTCCATTCTGTAAGAAAGATTTTCTTATTTTGAGAAATATGTCAGGAAATATCATCTTGATTCCAGTATAAAATACTTGATTTAAGAATTTCTTTCTTGTTTGTTTTTCTTGTTTGTTTTTCTTACTCTAAGTTTATTAAACTCAACCATGCTTTCAAGTAAAATTTTGTTATCCTACGGACAAACTTGTTTTAAGTTTATTTTACTTAAAACAAGAAATATTTTCTGAAAATGAGAAAATTATTTTTGGCTGTGTGGTGGTATCCGAGACCTCGTTGTTGGAACAGCGCAGCCACACGCCGTCGGTGCTGAGTGTAGCGGTAGAAGATGAAGCGCCGCCGCCCTCGTAAGGTGGCGGTGAGGGCAGTCGCCACGGACCGGACGCGCTACCAGTGGAAGTGAGGTCGAAAGCTGTGGAAGAGGGGAGCCAAAAAAACGTACCGTCCGCCCCTTTCCCTTCGGGTTCTTCGTACGCCTCGTCGTCAGCGTCGTTCTCTGTCTCACCCTGTTGCTGCTGCTCCTCCTCCTCCTCCTCCTCCTCTTCTTCTTGGTTTAGGGGCTGAGTGTCCGAATAGCTGTAACTCTCAGCGCGAGCGGCCTCGAGGGCGTCGGTCGATGTAGTGGTGGAGAGGGGCTGTGCAACGTGCGGCAGGTCATTAAAATCAGCAACAGTAGTGGGGAAGTAAAAACCCGGTTGCCAGTACTGCGCTGTGCCAGGAGCGTTGTCGTCAGTAGTAGTAGCGGTAGCAGCAGGTGCAGCAGAAGCAGCAGCAGCAGCAGCAGCAGGCGCAACAGTAGCAGGCGCAGCAGCCTCAGCAGGCGCAGCAGCCTCAGCAGGCGCAGCAGTAGCAGGCGCAGCAGTAGCAGGCGCAGCAGTAGCAGGTGCAGCAGCAGCAGCAGCAGCCGCAGCACGAGGATCACCAGCAGCAGCAGCAGCAGCAGGCGGGGCGGCAGTAGCAGCGGCAGCGCGCTTAGCAGCAACGTGTACCGTCGCGAGTGTAACAATGTCGCTAGCACGACGACTACTACCAGTAGTACTACTACCACTACTACTACTACTACTACTACTACTACTACTACTACTGCTGCGAGCGCTCGCTACAGCGGGAGGGTGATAAGACCAAGCGGATGCGGCGGTAGTCTCATTTTCAGTAGCAAGAGGAGGCACTGACGCTAAACGAGCGCTGTTCCGCGTAGTCTTCTTGTTCTTGAACTTGCTTAGATCCTTGGACGGCGCTAGGTGTTGTCTTTTGCTCATGGTGGTGACTGTAGAGAGCAGCAAAAGACTGAGTGAGTGAATGGAGGTTTCCAGGCCCCTTATATACGCCTTCTCGCTTCTAGAGCTAAGCTACTTACTGCCCCTGTTCAGCTGCCGCCGGCTGGCCGGCGGCCATTCACAAAGAGAAACAAAAGACATAAGGCATGACGTTTTCAGCTGGATCCCTTTCCCCCCTTTTGAGAGATCGACTGTCATGAGCTAAGCTACTTACCACCCTGTTCAGCAATTCAACGCGCATTAGCTGTATAAAGGATTAAGCGGTTGCTGCCGCCGACTGACCGGCGGCCATTCACAAAGAGAAACAAAAGACATAAGGTATGACGTTTTCAGCTGGATCCCTTTCCCCTCTTTTTTGAGGGATCCACTGTCATGAGCTAAGCTACTTACCACCCTGTTCAGCAATTCAACGCGCGTTAGCTGTATAAAGGATTAACGGTGATGAGCTTAGAGTGTGTATACAAAAAAACTACAGGAGGCGTGTGGCGTGAAGCAGGACCCCCTAAGACGAACGTGTCTGTCTGTGAGTAGAGGCGTGTGCATGTGGTTAGCGACTTAAGTGTAAGACAAAAAAAAATCACCGCCTCCTGCCGTGGTGAGTAGACCGGGCCGGCCGGCGGCGGCCGGCTAGTTCAATAGGGGTGACAGCTGACTAAGGCTGTGCATGAAAAAATCCGATTTTCACCTGACCTCTGACGTTTGTTACAATGAATGTCAGAGGGAGGGAGGCGTCCTCAGGTAGGGGGTAGGAGGTAAGGCTATGGATGAGGAAAAAACACCGTTTTCAGCTGGTCTCCACGGATAGCGATGACATACCCCGCGTCATCTAAGCTCTTAAGGAGCGGAGAGGCTGAAAAAGCGTCATGCGGATAGGTCGCTAGACAGCTGGAGTGCTGTTGGAAATAGGATTAAACTCCCTCTGTATAAAAGCTCTGATTTCTGTTGGAAAAAAAACATATCGCCTCTGACCACAGTAACGTCTACTACCACCACCACCGCCACCACCGCCGCCGCCGCCGCCGCCGCCAAGACGAGACGAGATGGCTCAAGCTATTCCACTTTCAAGCTCGCCTTCACCGCCTTGTCCACCTGAAAAAAAGTTAATGCGGCTTGACGACGTGAGACGCGCGAGGCAGACCGATGGGGAGAACAGAGAGGTAGGACAGCGGCGCTTAGCATATAGCGACGCCTTGCTTCGTCAACTAGGTAAAGAGTTGAGCGGATCTTGGAGAGAGTTGGGCAGTAGCTTAAAAGTTACCGCCGCCCGTATGGATGCTCTAGTAGAGCGCAGTGTCAAGACACCGGAGGAGCTGTGTACGGCGATGTTCCGAGTCTGGTGGGGTGAAACCCCGCATCTTCATAGATGGGGAGAGCTCGGTCGCGTCTTCACCCGCATTAGACGAGTGGAACTGTTGGCTCAGTGGATGTCCCTTCTCCACAGACAGGGGTTGGATTTCGAAAACCCCGACTCGCGCGCGATGCATAAGCACTTGGGCGCCCTCGGCAGACGTCTAGGTAGCAGGTGGAAAGAGGTGGGGGACCATTTAAAATTGTCGGTTAGATAAGATCGCTGAAGAATGCGAATACGGAGGAAGTCCCGCTGAGTGGGCCTTCCGAGTGTTGAAAATGTGGCAAGCTGAAGCTGACGGTGCCGGCGGTACGCCTTTTGAACTCCTTTGAGTGTTGACTGAGGACATGGGAAAGTTTGACCTTGGCATCGCGATATTACTTGACTTTATCAAGCAAGAAACAACGAGAACGACGGACATGTGAATTGTTGTGTTTTATTTTCATACGTCTTCTTTATTAGTAAGTAAAAAAAATATTATAACAATTAAGACGCGTGTCCTCTTAAAGTGTCACTTCCTCCAGTCGCAGCTGATCGCCTCATCGAGGCATGTGATAAACAAAAAAAAATGAAGAGACACGCTTCTTCCTCTCGAGAGGAAGAAGCGTGTCTCTCGATTAAAATCTTTTCTTTTCTTTTTTTCTTAAAAGAGACAAACGCCCCTTAGAGTGCCCCCCCACCCCCCTATATCGTGGTGTTTTTTATTAGTTTACCGAAAAAAATAAGAGACTCGCCTCCTCCTCCTTCTCCTCCTCTCCTTCTCCTCCTCCTCCTCCTCCTCTCCTTATCCTCCTCCTCCTCCTCCTCCTCCTCCTCCAAAAAAAAAATATATATATCACATTTTAAAGCGCGTGACCCCTTAAAGACGCTCATCTCTTCATTAAGTCGCGTGACGTCACTTCTTCTTCTTCTTCTTCTTCTTCTTCTTCTACTTCTTCTTCTTCTTCCGGTCACGTGATCAATCAGGTCACTTCCGGTCACGTGATCCTCAATGAGGTCACTCACTTCCGGTTGGCCATTAGGTCATGTGACGTCACTTCCGGTCACGTGACTCATCAGGTCACTTCCGGTCACGTGATCCTAAATTAGGTCATATGACGTCACTTCCGGTCCCCTAAGTAGGTCATATGACGTCACTTCCGGTCACGTGACCAAATGGCGGCCTCTGATTGGCTAACTAGGTCACGTGACGTCACCACTAATCCCCTAAGTAGGTCACTTCCGGTCACGTGACCAAATGGAGGCCTCTGATTGGCTGCATGTCGATTGAGTAATAAACAGTAGTTAACCATAGTCCCGTTCCGATACATACTATACTACTGGCCTGGTCCCTTAGGGGGTGGCCTGGCTCCCCTAGGGGGTGGCCTGGCTCCCCTAGGGGGTGGCCTAGCTCCCCTAGGGGGTGGCCTTAGGGGGCGGCCTGGCTCACCTAGGGGGCGGCCTAGCTCACCTAGGGGGCGGCCTGGCTCACCTAGGGGGTGGCCTTGTAGAATGATATATGGCGGGGATGGGTGTAAGAGGAATATTATGTAATATTATGTAATCAAATGTTAATGATGAATCATGAATTGTTATGATAGTAATAATGATAATAATGGTAGGTTGTAACTAGAATAAGAAGTCATTAAGGGAGAGAATTGTTAGTGTATGATTGAACCTGCTACAAGTCACAGCTGGCCCCCCCTCACCTAGTAATGGGTGGGAGGGGGTAGACTAAGGTAGGCAATAGCTATTGTTGTAGAGACTGAGTGTGGAGTGTGTATAATGGAGGTCTGTGTGTACCTGGAGGAATGTGGAATCAGTGAGGCCTGTGTGTGCCCTATACAATGTAACATGTTGGAACCTGTGTGAGGCAGGTGGGAGAGCTCTGTGTGTGAATAAACCAAGTTAGTAATAACCAAGCTGTCGTCCTGTCAACATCTATATGTAGCCTTATCAATATTACCCCTACACAAGTACTGTATTTTACACTGGCGACCAACGACTTGACTTTTTTTTTCTAAGCTGAGAAGCTTAGGGACACGCAAATGAGGAACTAAGACTAACAAGGACTAGGGGTATATTGAGATGGCGAATATAGATCACTTGGCGTATATTGCGGATCAGAGGAGGCAGATAGAGGAACAGAGCCGGCAGATTGCAGCAGCGGCCGAGACAAGGAAGAGAGTCCAGGACCTTGCAACACATGTTACACCGACAAATGGTGATGACAGGGACTTACTCAGACAATGGATTACGCAGATAGATGAGTTGAGGAGGTGGACTAATGCGCAGGAAGGAGTTATAATAGACATTGCGGGACAATTATCAAGGACTCCCTTGAAGGCGGCTATTTTGACTATTAGAGAGGGGCTAGGAGAAGGATTGAAAACTTGGCCAAATATTAAAGCTGCTATACAGGCACAATTTCTAGAAGCTGATGAGCAACAGTACCTCCAAGCAAGATTAGAGAGGCTAGTACAGCAGCCAATGGAGGATGTGAGGAGTTATGCGCGCCGGTTTAGGAGTCAGATGGAAATGGCATTCCCCGAGGAGGAGAGGGTCATTCCGTCGGTAAACAATAGACTAATAAGGCTATTTATAAGTGGGATAGCTAGTGAGTCGGTGAGACAACAAGTAGCTAAGGAGAGGCTACAGGATCTGGCTGTGGTCATGACGACAGCTAATGATGTGGAGGACTCATACAGACAGGCGAGAATAGAGGTGAGAGGGATGACACAGGACATGGTGGTACACCAAGGCATTAGACAGGAGGAACCTATGGATGTATCTGCAGTAACGTCAAGTATTGACAACACAGTGAAAACTGCAATGAAGGATGTGACTCAAAACATTAAGACCATGCAGGGGGAGTTGAAGTCAATCAGAAAAGTGGTAGTAGCGCCGGTGATAGCTCAGGCGGGGTCGGCGGCAACAGGGGAGGTAGCAGCGGTGAAGGTAGTGCAGCAGACACAGGAGTCACCTCCAGTGGCAGCCACCCAGTCATGTAGTCACACATGCACGCATCATCAGGCTCAACATGGACCATGCTATGCAGCACAGCAACAAGGGGTGCAGTGTGGCACCCAACAGCAACCGGCCTGGCAGCAGCCCATGATGCAGCAGCCAATGATGCAGCAGCCCATGATGCAGCAGCCCATGATGCAGCAGCCCATGATGCAGCAGCCCATGTTGCAACAGCCCATGATGCAGCAGCCCATATGGCAGCAGCAGCCCATGCAGCAGCCCAGGATGCAGCAGGCCACGATGCAGCCACCCATGGTGCACCAGCAGTCACAGCAGCAACCACAGCCACAGTATCATCAGGGGGGACCACCAACGGGGGGCCCACTGCCACAAGGGGGACAATATATGAGACCCTGGAGGAGGAGAGCATGTTATGAGTGTGGTGATTTTGACCATTTAGCTAGAGCTTGCCCCAAGAAAGGGTCGGTGATGCAAGCAGCTATAGAAGCGGCATTAGAGGTAAGGTTCCCCACATCCAATGGCCAGAGTAATGGGCAGGGTAATGGGATGGGAAACTAGCGGCCGCATCAGCGTCGAATGATAACAGGGTGTGTGTGGATTTGGTCCTGGAGGGTATACATATTGTATCATTAATTGACACTGGTGCGGCGAGAAGTATGATGAGGGAGGACGTGTGGAGGCAGCTATGCCATAGGAGGGGCCAGCCAGCTGTGGCACTTCCTGGGTTAAGATTGAGAGCGCTGTCGGGGCATGACATTCATACGTTGGGTAAAGCAATGGTGGTAGTACAAGACAGGAAGTGTGAGTTTTACATTGTTAAATCATTGCAACATGATGCCCTACTGGGGGACGATGTGTTAACTGTACTGGAAGCACATATTACTTTTTGTGATAGGACTGTAGGCCTAGGGGGGGTATCCTATAAGGCAGTGGATAATAGAGGAAAGGAGATGGAGATGGCGGGGGTGTATGCAGATATTGACTACTGGAGGGAGCAGTACCCGGAGGTGTTCCCAGATGGGGAGGATCCGGTGGGTTTCACACAGTCCCTGGAAATGTCCATAGATACGGGGAATGCAATGCCAATTAATCAAAGACCATATAGGTTGGCACTGACCAAGAGGAAGTGGGTAGAGGAGGAGTTGACTAGACTACTAGATGAGGGGATCATTGAGCCCTCCAGTAGCCCCTGGGCAAGTCCAATCACCTTGGCACCAAAAGGGGATACATGGAGGTTATGCACAGATTATAGGAGGCTTAACAATGTAACAAAGAAGGATGCATATCCTCTCCCCTTAATTCAGGACATTTTTGACTCCCTCCAGGGAGCTGCTGTATTTAGTGTACTTGACTTGCGCTCGGGTTACAGACAGATTCCTATGGCAGTGGATAGTATAGAGAAGACGGCCATTGCAACACACAGGGGTTTGTTCCAGTTCAAAAGAATGCAGTTTGGGTTGTGTAACGCCCCGGCGGCATTCCAGAGGTTGATGAATCAGATACTGGCACCATTTATCGGTTTGACAGTGATGGTATATATCGATGACATAGTGGTGTTCTCTAAGAATGAGGAGGAGCATGCACAACACCTGCATCAGGTATTCAAAGTATTGAAGGAACATCAACTAGTAGTGAAAGCGTCCAAGTGTAAATTTGCACTAAAGGAGGTCAAACTTCTGGGGTATATTGTATCCAAAGAAGGGATCACGTCCGACCCAGAGAAGGTGGAGGCATTGAGAGTGATGGCGCCCCCTAGGGACCTTAAAGGGGTTAGATCATTCCTAGGGATGGCGGGATATTATAGATCCTTAATCAAAGGTTTTGCCTCTCTATCCCAACCGCTGACAGCGTTGACCAAAGCATACGCCAGATTCAGATGGACGCCAGAATGCCAGGAAGCGTGGGAGGGTATCCGGGAGGCATTAATGTCTGAGGCTGTATTAGCCTATCCACAGGTTAATGTCCCATACAAATTAATGACAGATGCTTCGAAACACTGCATTGGGGGTATATTGTTGCAGACTGGAAGTGACGGGATTGATAGACCAGTGCAGTACATCTCCAAGCAGCTGTCAGAAACCCAGCAGAGGTGGCCCGTGGTGGAGAGGGAGGCATATGCAGTGATATACGCGCTTAGGAAGTTGAGACCATACCTCCATGGCGCGGAGTTCACTATATATACTGACCACAAACCGCTAAAGTGCCTCTTTCAGAATGAAATAAAAAATTCAAAAATCCAATGCTGGGCGGTGACACTGGCAGAGTATGCAGCGCCTATTGTGTATAGGCCGGGGAGTCAGCATGTCAAACCAGATATGTTGAGCAGGCTGCATGTTACTGAAGCACAAATACCAGTCCCCATGGATCCTACAATGGCTGCGGTCATGTTAGGCCCGCATTTTAATGAGGGAGTATTAGAGGCGGACAAGATAGACATAGGAGAATTGCAGAGAGAACAGCGGGTCATGCCAGAATTCCAAATGGGCCTAGATCAGGAAGAGGAGTATTATGTGGCGGAGGGTTTGTTGTTTACACTCAGGCCACCACCGGGGCAGTTAGAATACCCAAGGTTAGTGTTACCAAAGTACGCGCGGAAGAGGGTGATCAAAAGGGCGCATGAGGAGGTGGGACACATGGGGGTTGCTAAAACATTAGCTAGGGTACAGGAGGCATACAAATGGCCCAGGGCACAGAGGGATGTATTAAATTATGTCAGGAGGTGTCCGCCATGTGCTACTAACAGGGATAGAATTGACAGGCCTCGGCCTGATCCGATGCCATTAGCGCAGTATCCAGGCCAAGTGTGGGCAATGGACATATGTGGCCCCTTTGCCCCATCTACAGAGAGTAACACATATATCCTGACATTCATAGACCATGCCTCAGGGTATGCTGATGCAGTACCAATACCGGATAAAACGGCCAAAACGGTATACAATGTACTACATAGGGTGGTCATTCCATTCGCAACCCCGCCTGAAATAATGTTAATGGACAACTCTCTAGAATTTCGATCAAATTTGGTGGAAGGGTATTTAAAAGAGTTGGGGATAGATGTGCGTTACATAACCCCATATAATAGTCGTTCAAATGGAAAAATTGAACGATATCACAGATCCTTGAAGGACATCATAAGGAAGCTAACAAATGCTAGACCGCATTTGTGGGAGGATTGCTTGGGGGATGCTCTGTTGGCACACAGAACAACACCATCTGATGTCACGGGTTTTTCCCCATTCTACCTGTTCTTTGGGAGACACCCTGCTAAACCATATTTTTCCCTTCTTGACAGGGAAGAGGGACAGTTAACGTCCAGAATGGCGCAAAGGGTCGATGAGGTGTTGGGGGCGCTCAAACTTGCATGGAGGAACGCTTATGTAAACAGGCAATACAACATGCAGAGACTGGAAAGGGAGGCAAATGCTAAGCCCCTCCAGGTGGGGGACGCGGTGGTAGTGTTGGCTCAGGACACAACAAAGTTGGATCCAAGGTGGGACCATGGGTTTATTGTAACTAGGATTAGGGGGCCAGTCATTTCGGTGGTGGGACCGGACGGGGAAAGAAAACAGTTGGTGAGGGATAAATTAAAACATGTCCCAGCGGATGTAGAATGGGGGGATTTGCGTAAGCGTTTGACAAGGGCTCAAAGGAGGGAGGTGAATGCAATCAACATGCGTAGGAAACCTATTGTAATTGGGGGTACAGGTCCAAACAGGCAGAGGGTGGCTCAACAGCTTCAAGTCCCTGAACAAACAGAGGGGGCTCAACAGCATGTGCAGGCGGGTCGGAAGAGAAAACAACAACACCAGGCCGCAGGCCAGCCTCTACCCAAGAGGGGTGTGTTGGTTGCTAGGGAAGCTCAAAATCAACCCACAGCGGTTGCTGGGGACGCGCAGGGTAGTAGGGGTGGGAATCCACACCAACACCAAAGCATGGGAGGTGGGGGTAGTAAAACTAAAGGGGAGGGGGGTCACCCCGGGAAAGGGGAGGGTACCCAATCACAGCCCGGAGGAAGGAAAAGAAATGCATGGGAGGGGGTTAGCAGGGAACAGGGTGTGTGGACCAGGAGTAGGGGGTACATGGAGAAGCGCATTAAGTTGTTGGCTCCAGGAGAGGACGAGTGTTCTGCAGCAAAACAGCAGTGTATTGACGCGGTGGGGTTATTTACTCATGATGCTGTGGTGGACGGGCATGTTGCTGGGCATGTTAATGTATAGGGTGGAGACAAACCCTATATTTGAAGAGGATGGAGTGCTGGTTCACCACGACGGTGATGTGCGGCGCATTGGGGCAGCGTGGTCTGTAGTGGTCATTATACAGCCACCGCCACTGCTGGACATACAGCAGTTAGACAGGAGTTTAACTACAGCTTTTCAACAAGCGGAGGAGCGTTTCGGTGGCCAAGGCGCGGTGCACTGGAGAAGGAAATGGAGCGCACTTAAACATATGCTTAGGAGAAACACTCAGCATTTGTTCCAGGAAGAAATGCTGGGGGATGAAAGGGGACCAGGATCAAGAGTTAAGAGAGCCTGGTTTAATTTTATTGGGGCCATGGTGCGTCCATTATTTAATATTCCGGATTTCACAGACATTGAGGCGTTACGTAAGTTAATTTTCAAAAACTCACAAAACTCACGTGCTATGCTGCATCATGAGAGGGAGATGGTGACAATGATTAATGCTACCCGCGGCCTAGTTCAGCTGAACGCAGATCACATCCAAGTGGTCCAAAACCTATCATGGGAAGCACTTAGACAAGTGGACATTAACAGGAAGGCGCAACAGCAGGATTTTGAGGCTATTAGTGGTATTAAGGTGGCCAGAGCCCTGGATATAGCATTGCAGGAGGCGGAATTTGCCTTTACGGCATTCATACAGACGATTAAGGACTATCATCAGAAGAGGATGGAGGTAGAGCGGGGATGGTTAACAGAAAATATTGTAGATGAAAATCAGATGGCGGACATTATTAGAAATATTGTGAACAAGGGTTATGAAGCGCTGCCAATTGTGTGGTATTACCAGTATGTAGCGGTGATTCCAATCTGGGAGGGACGAGATCATTTGGCCTTTAGAGCTATGATACCAGCGGTGGATGAGGACAGATTTATCAAATATTCAATGGTTTATGTACCAGTACCATTTGGGGAAGGACATATGAGGTTAATTCAAGGGAAACAGAGTGTGGTGTTACATACAATGACGAGGGCTTCCTTCACACCAGTAAATTGTCTAGGTGAAAGACCCAAAGTGTGTTGGCCAGAAATAGAAAACATTGTGAAAACCTGTGAAAACCAACTGGTTAATGGGGAGTCACCTTCTAATTGTGATGTTAAAATTTTTGCTTCCAGGAACAGATCCTCGACAGTTGTAAAGAAATCCCCTCTGGATAATGGTGTAATTGTTGCCCCGAATGTACATAAAGAGAATGTGGTTTTGAGATGTGTAAAAGACCCCCCAATTAAATTATTAGTGGTTAAACCAACGTTGGTCCCTATACCCGATGGGTGTGTGTTGGAGACGGATCAATGGAGGGTGAAAGCTGTAGTTCATGTGCATGAAACGTTGAAAGTGGATGGCAGGAAGCCAGTGGAGCTGCCGAGAATTAACATTTCTTGGCCAAAGAAAATTAAACACCATGTATTGCAAACGTTGAAGGCAGTGGAACAGGTGACGGTTCCGTTGATTGATATTGGTAAATGGGACAAGGAGGAAAGGGAATTGGAGGAGAGGCGAATTGGGGATGTACAGGGATGGGGGGATGCGGTGACACACCCCTATGTAACGGCGGGGTCCAGTGGAATAGCGGTACTGGTGTGTGTGATCATACTGGGGGTGAATGTGTACTGCTGGTGTTGTTCAGGCAGAATGAAAATGCTAGCCCAGTGGGCTAATGTTCCCACAAATGTAACAACAATGCCGACGGCACCGGTAGGTCATATGCATTCGCCGGCGGCGATGCATCAGATGCTGCCCCCTACTGTGATTAATGTGCCGCCCCCACCACCATATCCCTCCCCAAGTGAAATTCCTAGTCCGTCAGTAGCAGTGACGGTTACACAGGAACAGATTGCCAAACTGATTGGGTTTGCCCCAAGGCGGGCTCAGAAAGCTATAGAATTATAATAAGTTGAAGTTATGTGATAGGCTAGCCTCGAAGCTTTTTGCTAGGGCAACGAAGGGGACTATGACTTAGATCAATGTTTTAAATGTATTAAAACATTTTAAATAAAAGGGGGGAGATATGTAGAATGATATATGGCGGGGATGGGTGTAAGAGGAATATTATGTAATATTATGTAATCAAATGTTAATGATGAATCATGAATTGTTATGATAGTAATAATGATAATAATGGTAGGTTGTAACTAGAATAAGAAGTCATTAAGGGAGAGAATTGTTAGTGTATGATTGAACCTGCTACAAGTCACAGCTGGCCCCCCCTCACCTAGTAATGGGTGGGAGGGGGTAGACTAAGGTAGGCAATAGCTATTGTTGTAGAGACTGAGTGTGGAGTGTGTATAATGGAGGTCTGTGTGTACCTGGAGGAATGTGGAATCAGTGAGGCCTGTGTGTGCCCTATACAATGTAACATGTTGGAACCTGTGTGAGGCAGGTGGGAGAGCTCTGTGTGTGAATAAACCAAGTTAGTAATAACCAAGCTGTCGTCCTGTCAACATCTATATGTAGCCTTATCAATATTACCCCTACACAAGTACTGTATTTTACAGCCTGGCTCACCTAGGGGGTGGTCTGCATGGCTGCCTGAGGGGGAGGCCTGGTGCGTTTGCCGGCCCATTGTAGGGTGTTTACCTATAAATATAAATAACATGTCTACAAAATTGCAAGACGTATCACCAGAAAGAGAAATATATACGTCTGAAATACAATGCAAAAAACTGTATATTGATATCTGCTTTAGATCCAGTGCAATTAAGCAGAATGTGAGCCAGAGTCAGAGCTATTTCAGGAAAAGTTCCCCATAAGCCTGGGCTCCACTAGGGCGACACAGCTACCTGCGAAACGAGGCGATCCTTTTTTAATGTTTTGTTTTACACATTCTGCTTCATTTCGCTTCATTTCGCCTCATTTCGGGGCAGTGTTGCTCTAGTTATCACCATGAACAAGGCGACAATCAAGGCGACACTGCCGCGAAATGAAGCGAAATGAGGCGAAATGAAGCAGAATGTGAAAATCAAAACATAAAAAAGGATCGCCTCGTTTCGCAGGTAGCTGTTTCGCCCTAGTGGAGTCAGGGCTATAGCCTTCTGCAGAGAAGCTGGTCACTGCATGGCTAGGGTGAGTACCTGTAAACCTACCTGTAGACCTACTGTAGCACTAGGCTGCTCGAAAAGGGCCATTGCTCTATTCCACTTTAATGGTACATCATGTCCATAATAATCAGTCTAAAATAAAAATTCCTAAAGGATATGAAAGCCATGATATCACACAATAGGCCCAGAGACCCATATCGGTATTTATGGGTTTTGTAAATATTCTGTTACCCCCTACATCCAGGGAGGGCATTATTTAGCCAGGGATATGTCCTAATATAACCTCATATCCATTTGTAACCACTGGAAATAAAATCTAACTTGCGATAGCTTTTTAAGAGCTAATACATTGTATTTTCAGGTGTGCCCACCTACTTTATGATTATCTTTTTTTTCATGTTGATCTAAGCTGCTTAATTTTAGTTTTCATGAGCTGATACACTTAGAAAAAAGATGGAAAAGTGGAGCTAACACCCAGATGTAGGGAAATGTCTTCCCTACACCCGAAGGGTATCAGAATAATATATTTCAAAGCCACGGATTTAAGAATGACAGAAGGTATGTCCAACTCAGAGACTCCACAAATAAGCCCACTCGATGCAATAACTGCTGTAGAAGATGTTATTCTCAGAATGATGAGTTTTTTGCTACAGAAAGTCCTATGCATAGCCTGATAGCCCAAAACCCTGGCTTTCATGGGGTGTCATATTATACTTGAAAATCGTTTTATTTCCTACAAAAAATGAGAAAATACTGAAGTGTAGAGAAACGGCCGTTTTCCCGGCCCCTCGTACCACAGGTAAACACCCTAACCTTTGAAGCATAGTAACACATGGGCTTTTTCACTTGAAACAGGTGAAATTATTTTTGATCCCCCCCGCAAGAGTTCTTCCCCCCCCCCCGCTGAGAAATTCCACTCCCTAAATGACCACTCCCTAATCAGGTCCGGGAAATGGAGGAAAACCCTCCCCAGAGCCGTTATTTACACCAGTGTTAATTTTCACAACGCAAGTAGGTGTGAAAACACTGCAGGGCTAGAATTAGCAACGGTTTTCTTATAACCCATTTGCTGAATTTTCTATCACTTTGCTGTTAAATGTATATATCCCATAAGATAGATTAGTGTATGCTCTTGAATCATACATGGGGAATAGTGAATCATACAGGTGATTGCCATGAAATCACACATAAATAAGCTTTTTCTATAGACTTTCCCTCTGTGCTCCTCCACTTCACCCCAGGGGGGGGAAACGCCGCGGCTCGCCCTGGTGACAAACGCGTGCGTAATATTGTCCACTGCAGTATCCAAGTGGGTGTTCAGTGGTGAAAGAGCCATCAAGTGGTGACACCACTGGCATTTAGAGGAACTAGCTACTATGCTTCATAGTGGCATGCTGTGCTGATTAGACACAATCTAAAATATTCTTTTCAACCACAAGCACTGATGCTCCCATATGCTCCACTGGACATTTTCAGACATCATATATCATTCTAATTGTTTCTAATTTTAGCTTCAGTGGAACATCCCTTAAATGCTTGCAGAAACAGTTCAAAGTTGACTGATTTTAGGCTTCATGGACAGCCCAATGTCAGGTGAACTAGCATAGATTTCTCTATTCTCCTACATTGCCATGCCTCTAATATGTATCAGACTGAAAGGGGAAATTCTTTTTGGTGTGGATGTAGTATTGACCAAATCTCACATTTAGTAGTATTTGAGTATTATGGCATTTTACCAGACATACTGAGTTGAAGTGCTAACAGGTAAGTAGATAAAGTTACGCACGCGTTTGTCACCAGGGCGAGCCGCGGCGTTTCCCCCCCCTGACTTCACCCAGTAGGCAGTGAGCCCTGCAGTGTT
>CANHQG010000741.1:0-20185 GCA_947462335.1 Harmothoe impar
ATGAATATTAAATAGATGTTTTGTACGCTTTGCTAGTTTTAATTCTAAGGTTGACTTAAAAAAACAATACAGCACATTTCACAAAACAGTACCATAGACTCATAAGAGGACAAGACAGTACCCCTAACAACATCCACAAGTTATTCTCTGTAAGACTATGAACACAATACCTGACCCCCCCCTCCCCCTGATCCGACCCCCCCCCCGTGTGTGACCTTGACGTGTCTACCCGTCCTCCTTCTTGACCTTGAAGAAGCCTCCTGTGGCAGAGAAGTATTTGGCGCTCGTTCCCGTCCTGACGTCTCGGCCGCCTGCGGGTTTACGATCTCCAGACCCTGAAAAGACAACGAAGACATTCGGTTATTTGGATGTATACAAATTTAAAATGTCATTTTGTGTGCAAATGTACAGTGCTTACAGGACTATAAGAATCAGTAATGCTGTGCTTTGTGGTGGGTACAGAGCACAGCACCTCCTGTGAGCACCAGTAAATAAAAAATGTAAACGTAGATATTTTTGCAAGTATAAATTTCCGCGGATTTCCCAAAAAACACAATTTTATGCGCACTGTCAAACCCCGCCTTTAAGATGATCCCCTACTTTGAAATTAATTGGGGCCAAAGAGTCACACTCAAGCCCCCTACAGACCGAATTTTCCGGTACAATTATGGTAAAGAATTGACTGAAATACCCCAAAACATAAGTAAGTCCATCAATTTTTTTTTGGATCATTTTTTTAAATAAATATTTTGAAAACTCCACCATTAAGAGGACCGCCAGACTTTGGAAAAAAATCTGTCTTGTGCAAACAGAAAGTTTTGAATACGCGGATTTCCAAAATTTGGCACTGGATAAAAGTTCTCGATGTACATATTTTTATATCCACAGATTTTCATTTCCGCAAAATTCGTGAAGATATGTACAGCGAGGTATATAATATGTTTACAATACACGCGTGACCAGCGACATTACATTTGTGTAGCATTATTCTTCCCTTATTTCTTTACTACCAGTAGGAGTATTACATATGGTAGCTAAGCTGTTTCACCATTTACTTTGGTCCGCTGATAAATAGACAAATGCCAACGCCCATTGATACCGTCTCTGATGTATTTCACAAGTGGGGGCTGGGGCAGTCTCCCATGAAGCCGCATGCTGAGTGGGATGCGCCCCAGCCCCCACTCATGAAATACACAGGAGCGGTATCAATGTAGTTGGCATTTGTGTTTATTTTTTTTTAATTTGAAGCCATTTAATGAAGGAAAAACAGCTTTTCTTAGCCCATTGAATACCCTCACATGGTATTCAATGGGGGGCATTGAATACGACCTTCCAGTGCTTAAACATAGGAGATCTTGTATTTCCAAAAAATAATACAGTGTTGAGTACCTGTAGTGGAGTGAAGGCCACGCTGGAGGCGGTCCCAGAGATCTGCTTCTTGACGGTCGTACTGCCGCCCCACGTACTCTGCTGCTTGGACAACTTTTGCTGCAAGGACAAATAGTAAACACGATGAGACACGTGTAACAAACAAGTAATTGCCGATATTCCACATTCATACCTTTTAGTTTATCTTGATTTGGAATACCGTATTCGACATGATAAGCGCCCTCCCCCTAATAAGCGCCCCCCCCCCTTTTTGGGCCATTTTTAGACTAGAACAAAGGCTCAGAATTCACTATTTTGGAGACAATTAGACTCCTAAGTACTAAAACTACCATCAAAATAATTTTATAAGCGCCCAGGGCGCTAATTACGTAGAATACGGTACTAATTTACTGTGCAAGCAGGACATGTATATCTTTAGAAATTGAATCATTTTAATTGACAATCAGACATACCGGTACATAAGAAATATGTATGCCCGTCCCGATACACTCCCAAAGAGTCGGCATAATGCATTAATGGAGCCCTGGCAAATATCTCACCAGTGCTGCATTTATGCATCATGCCGACCCTATGGGATCGATACCACCGGCTAATACAGCCATTGCGGGTACCTTGCCGGTGCTGCATTGGTGCATCATGACTAATGAACATTAATGAAACATTGAAGCATCACACTGCCCTTACAGTGTTAAGGACTGCGTGTTGATAAAAGGCTATGTTGGTCGTCATGATACATCAATGCAGCTCTGGCTGTATTGGTAAACCAACGGCTCTGCCGCCGGGATACTGACCATCCCCCCTCCCCCTTCAGGGTGCGACGTCCGCGCTCTATTTATAGCTGTCCCGTGACCTCTATGTCCCAGAGTGCACCGTAAACATGGCATCCTCCATGCAGGCTGCCGCTGCCCGAAAAGGCCCATCCGATATCGTAGTGTATGTAATCATGTCTACCCTTTGGAAGTGTATCAATCGTATATGGTCGGCATGAATAATATTTATTGATGCAGGAATACAGCCCAGGCGCGTTACTCGGCAGGGCTACATTCACGCTTAATGACGACCAAGGATATGGTACATCAAAGCATTGCGTAGCCCTTAAGGGGTAAAGCGTTCACTGCATCTACACGACCACAAACCACAAATCATGGAAAATTATTGCCCCTTAAAGCATATCCAGCACGTACCTGCAGTGACTTGGAGATCCTGGCCTTGGTCTTGGAGTCTACGGGCGGACCGCGCAGTCGGCCATTACTCTTCTTACCAAGGTTACCCACCGAGAAGCCAAGGTCATCCTGGTAGGCATCGTCCTCAATCTGTAACACAACCACGTTATTAGTTACTGTAACTGAGTTATACTAGCGGATATCGTTTTAACCAGCTATCAACCAAGAATAAAGGAGCAGGAGACACATTGTCTGAGTCCATCTAGGTTGTCATTTATTTGAAATTATTTCTGTAAATTTTAACTTATTAACCGCATCTCACATATAACACGCACCCTAATTTCAGGAAAACGCTTTAACTCACAGAGAAAGGCTCATTTTTGGGGGTTTAATCCTGTAGCCTGCTTTACAATGTGTGGGTTATATGCAGGAATTTACGGTAAGTTCAATTTTCCTTTAAAATTGTGTACCATAAAACCGCGCGTATAAGCCGTGGCTAGTACGCGAATCAGATCGGCAGTGCGGCTTATAGGATCGGCCTAGGGTCGGGGTGCGGCTTATACACAAGTTTTTACCACTATGGTGTGCGGCTTATACACAAGTTAGGCTTATACGCGAGGTTTTACGGTATGTGCAATATGTTTACACACGGTCAAATTGGCAGTCCATAGAAGTTAAACTTCATGAGCATACATGCTCGTTTTTAATAGGGAGAGTTTTAAACTACCGGTACATTGTACACCATCTAAATGTGTCTACTCTGTATCAAGCATGTGTGTGTTGAACAATAGCTGTAGCCTGGGGTTTTACGGTACTTTGGGTACTCAGGTTTTTAAATCCCTTTAAATTTAGTCTACTAAATCTCATGTCTTGTCCAATTAACGTGTTAGTCTGTGATGATTTGAACCTGATTCAGCAATACTCATATACAGGGATAAAAGCGACCAATATAAAAAAACTAACTTGAAATGTTCAAATTGATGTCCCTGAATAAAGGTCCCCTATAGTTAAATACTGGTCGACGCGACACACAAAAAAAATTGAAATCAGGGAAAAACTTGAAAATTTTCATCCCTACTTATTGTAAAACAAAAATAACTATTTTTGACAATTTGACATAAATCTGACCTCAGCAAAGTTCATCCTGTTGGCCATCTTCCTCATGTCGGTCATCCCGAGACGCTCCTTCATCTTACGGTACCTGGGGGAGGAATAGTGGGAAATGGTAAATATAGGGATAAATGTAGGCCTTTTCCCTGTCCTAGAGGAGAGGGGGATACTATAGACCAATGCAGCAAGAGAGGGTGACTTTTCAGAAAAGTTGTTGATAAAGATTTTGAACATTTCTGAAGTGTGGTCGACAAATTGTGTACATGTGAAACCCGAGGTGCAACACTATTATCACTATCATTACGGTAGTATAAACAATTCTTACTTTTGTTGGCATTGAGCTCTCAATTTGTGGTGCTGTTCAATTGGAATACCCAATGTTCGTTTAGCTGATTTACAGTACAATCATGACAAAGGTTTTTATTGAAGGTATGGAATCTTTTAGTATACTGTTTCCATCCTGTGCGCTCGTCCAAGTATTGTCATGCTTGTGTGTAAACCCTTCTTTGAATTGAAAAAAGTTGCTTCATAAGTGGTGTATTTCTGATTTTCGATTGATTGCTGATTCATAAATCATTGATCAATCTGTCTTTTAATTAATGACAAATGTGTTACCAAATTGTGGATATTTTGTGATTTGTAGTTGTTTTTTGTACTTCAGTACCTAAACCCTATTGAAAATGTGTTTTTGCTAATCTTTATATCATATTGTAAATACTCATCTTTATATCAAACCTGATGTGTTCAACAAACATAAATTTATATGACCCTATCCTCAAAATGCTGCATTCTAACATACACTATTTGACATAATTTCCCTATGAATCTCCTGATATGAGATTTTCAATTTAGCCATTACCAACAATGTTATGAGGATTCTGCTCAAACTAACGTAAACACAACTTTAATATGACAAAGTCACCCTTTCTTGCTGCATGGGTCTAAAATATATTGTTGTTTTCAAATAAGTGTGCAAGTCTTGTTTTGCCATTAAACAATATAATTTTTTTAAATTGATTTTCCCGTACTACCGTAAATTCCCGCATCTCGCGTATAACCCGCACCCCCAACTTAGGAAAATCCTATAACCCGTTTCTGGGTTTGAAAACTTCTATTTTAGTACAGTTCTATAGTAATAAAAACCCTCGTACAACCCGCACCCTATATAGGCATGTTGAAAGCTGAGGTTGATTCGCGTACAACCCGCGGGTAGTACGCAGGAATTTACGGTATTCATTTTCACTGTGCGTTTTAAAAATAAATTCTATGGTAAATTTATCCTACTTGTACACAATTTTGTGTTGGGAAAAAATGTTATTAGTTTTTTGTTAAAGATATATACAAAACATCATACTGTTAATCTTTTTGAAATAATTAAAATCATCATTTTTGTTGAAATTGATATCATTGCACATCTGGAAAAACATTAAAACCATTACTCACTTACAGGCCTTCTTTTTCCTCGGTTCATATAATACCGGCCCTTTGGAAATTATCATGCTCGTATGGTCGCCCTTGAATGCAATGAATGCAGCCCTGGCGAGTGACTCGCCAGGGCTGCATTCATGCATCATATCAGACCAAGCGGGTCTGATATACTCCCAAAGGCTCGTCATGATGCACCAACACAGCCCTGGCAAGTTACTCACTAGGGCTGCGGTGGTGCATCATGACAATAAACGTTGCTTTTCAGCTAAATCTATTTTTGACTGAAATAATGAAAAAATATAAGAAATTTGCTTTCATATTCTTTAAAATGTTTGGTATAAAACAAATCAGCCCCTCAATCCATATTTTTTGGCCATATTATCTGAACACAACTATCATTCTTTAGACTTGACTCCACCTACCTCCTGCCACCACGTTTCTTCCTGGGTGCCTCTATGGGGGCGGGGAGTGGCTTGACCTGCTTGACGGGCGGCGGTTCCTGCAGCTTCTCCAACTTAGCCTCTATGTCTGCCTTCAGGGACAGCCCCGTCGTGTTGGACTGCGACCCGTGGAAGCTGTCCACACGGGCCGCGAGGGTCACCTTAGCTGCCACCAGCCGCGCTGCCTTCTTACGGAGATCCTACATCAAGGGAATATTAGGACTGTCATTGATACACCCAAATTGATACAGTGACATTTCTTCAATTCTGATTATCGCATCGACAAAAGCATTATATCGATACACCTTTTGACCCATAGATTGTCCAGGGAATTACCTTTCCAAAAATGAAAAAATTGTGTGAAAATTCCATCTAGAACTAACTTATTAATATCAGGTTGAAAATGCTGCCCTTGACATGCCTAATATTTGGGGGGATTTAACTTTCAAACGAGTTCGAAGGTGTAGAGCAAAGCTCCAGTGCGTTGCAGCCATTCCAGTGCACGTTTTTAGGGTGAGGAGTGAGGGAGAATGGAGGGGAGCGAGGGTGAATTGAAGGGAGTGAGGATGAACGGAGGGAAGCGAGGGTGAAATGAGGGGAGCGAGGGTGAATGGAGGGGAGCGAGGGTGAATGGAGGGGAGCGAGGGTGAATGGAGGGGAGCGAGGGTGAATGGAGGGGAGCGAGGGTGAATGGAGGGGAGCGAGGGTGAATGGAGGGGAGCGAGGGTGACCAGACGGGATCCCTTCTTCCTCAGGTCCTAAAGTAAGGCATAAAGAGTGAGGGATGGGATTTGGAGTTTTCAAATTCTCACGTGTAATCTTCCTAGATACAGATATATACCATATTCGATGTAATAAGCGCCCTCCCGCAAATAAGCGCCACCCCCCCCTTTTTATGGGCATTTTTAGACTAGAATAAAGGCTCAAATTTCACGATTTTGGAGACAGTTAAACAATTAAATACTAAAACGCCATAAAAATAGGCGCCCAGGGCACTTATAACATCGAATATGGTACCTTTTCCAAGTCATATTTGACACACTTTGTCAAAGTTGAATTCAAGAAAATTGTCATGAATTCAATTTGTTTAAGTATATATATACAGTTATACAAGGGGACAAATTCAAGGATTTTACGGCAAAGCCATAGTGGCTTTGGGTTTTATAGGATTGTTATGAACTACAGGTGAGAAAACGAGGGGGCATAGATTTATAATTTTTGGGGTTTCTGGGGTTCTTATGCAATTCATGTTTGATGGTTTGCAGCAACACTGCATGGTCAGTTAATTACATGCACTTAGCTAAGGCTGCTTAAAATTAATAATCAGCTTTGCGGATACTTTTTGAATAAATATGGTGAGGGCGGGAGGCTTTTTATTTTATTTGTTATTTGTTATTTTTAACCATGAGGGCGGCCCTTTTTTATTTTTATTGAACACATGACCTCTATTTTTCAGATATACCATACCATCTTCATCTTCATAAATAATTTAAATGTCGATTATCATAATATTGATATATGCATAGATAAATAAGGAGCAACACACTGTTTAGATTACATTTCTACACCAATTATTAGCTGATATATCAATATTTTCGTATTTTGTTGTATTACATCTTCATGCAATGCGGTCCTTTTTTATGAAAACTTATGAAAAAAAAACATCTATGGGGCCCTTTTTAAGGGATGCGGGCGGTGTCTGCAAAGCTGATAATCTTTTTTAAGTGGCCTAAATCTTTTTGATTTTTATTGGTTTTACTGCACCTGGTATAACAATAGAACCCAATATGTGCGAATGGAATCAAATAGCTACCAATGCAATTCCATTGGTGGCGATGCACTCCATTGATGCCTATGCAAATACCATCTTGGCAGCCATCTTGAAAATTACCTGGATCAAAAATCGGAGCCTACAAATGGATTCTACACCCCAGAAAACCCTACTATCCATGTATCACACAAGGAAATCAGACAATCTTGAGTTTTTGGTGGCCATCTTGGCAGCCATCTTGGAAATTTCCCGAATTGAAATTGTGGGCCTGAAAATGGATTCTACATCCCAGAAAACCCTATTATCAATGTATCACACAAGGAAATCAGACAATCTTGAGTTTTTGGCAGCCATCTTGGCAGTCAGAGGGAGGAGGAGGGGGCAGAAGGAGGGAAATCAGAGGGAGGGCAGAGGGAGGAGAAGGTAACAGGAAGGAGGAAAATGGGGTAATGGGGGGGGAGGGGAAAGATAGGGTAGTAGGAGGGGGCAGAGGGAGGAGGAGGTAACAGGAAGGAAGAAAATGGGGTAGAGTGGGGGGAGAGGGGTAGATGGGGTAGTAGGAGGGGGCAGAGGAAGGAGGAGAGGACAGAGGGAGGAGGAGAGGGCAGAGGGAGGAGGAGAGGGCAGAGAAAGGAGGGAGGAGGAGGAGGAGGAGGAGGAGGAGGAGGAGGAGGAGGAGGAGGAGGAGGAGGAGGAGGAGGAGGAGGAGGAGAGGGCAGAGGCAGGAGGAGAGGTCAGAGGCAGGAGGAGGAGAGGGCAGAGGCAGGAGGAGGAGAGGGCAGAGGCAGGAGGAGGAGGAGAGGGCACAGGGAGGCACAGGGAGGAGGAGGGGGGCACAAGGAGGACTTGTGATGGCCTTCCTTTAAAGACTGTAAAATATTATTTCAGGGTTGGTGATATGTGTTGGGTGGGGGAAGGTAATTATGTTGGACTTCACAGTTTGTCTTTGGGCGGGCTTGAGTGATTTCAAGAGCCACCCTGGACCCATTCAACTTCTAGTATAGGTCCTGTATGTGCATAGTATGGGAATTGGCATTGACATTGACAGCTAGGAGTCAATAGTTATTAGGCTGGTACCTATCCTTGCCATTGACAGCCACATTAGAGAACTCAAAATATGGCTGTTCACAAGATGTCTAGGCCTTACCACAAGGGACATTGGTTCAACATGCAGTAACTGAAAACAAGATCTAGGACAAATTAGTCTTGCACATGCCTACAAGGACACATGGGGATGCCAGTCCTAGGCAAGGTTTAAGGGCCGGCTACGGCTATATCTAACAATGACCAAGGGGGCCTATGCTAGTCATTTCTTGCCGAAAAGCTCACACTCTGGTCTGTGGTGTAAATGGCTTTGGGGACAAGGTCCCAAGGCCAATAAACAGTAGCTGTAAGGCAGTTTTATTTTGATAACCCCGAAATTTTTTGCACTTTGGAATTTTTTTTTTTTTTTAATTTTTACCTTTCCCCTCCCGAAATTTTACCCAAAAAAAACATGAGCCAAGCGGGCGTATACAGAGTACTTACTAGGGGAGTGCCCTGCACAATGTCGCTGTAGTAGACGTACCCTGTATGGGGCAGGATGCTGGTACTGGAGTACCCTGACAGTGTACTTCTGTTAGCCCCCAGCACCAACACATTACAGGCCGGCATCTTAGACAGGTTGGTGAGGCCGCCCGCCTGACCTGAAACACATAATGTTATACGGTAATAATACTGTACTTACTGCAGCCACAGGAGGAGGACCTTTGTCATATAAGGAATTGTTCATACTATCATTTACTACATCAAGGAGTATATATTTTCATATATTTTCATTTAAAATCTATTGGTAGAAACAAAATCTTGAAAAATAAAAGTAAAAATTTTGCTCGCTTGCATCCTTTTTTGCAAAAGTGAAATTCATTGACCAATCTTTTTTGGTATGGTTTAAAGGACCCAAATCCTCGCGGGGAACACCCTTTCTGTGTGACAGGTCGCGTCTACCTACCCATGAGTTTGGCAGCGGGTAGAGGCCCCCACGATGGTGGAGATGTTGGGTGCTATGAAGCCCATGCGGGACTCTACGTAGGTGAAGATGAGGGCCTTGTAGTCGGTCAGCTCTATCGCCTGAAACAAGACGAGAACAACGGGACGGTTTTATCCTGTACTGATCACAGACACGACATGAGCACAAGGAGAGTGATTTACTATATTAGTAAATCACCTTTAATATTTGGATTTATCAATTCATCGGCGAAGATGTAAGATTATCAGATTGCATTGCCCATACTACGGAGCCCTGGAGAGGATATCTGTTTTGTATAGCTTACGCAAATGAAATATTAACTTGCACAAACAAATTTTCAATAAAAAAATATACAAAACAGATGTCCTCTCCAGGGCTCCAATTATCACATAGATTTGATTTTATAATATTGATTCTAATAATTCAATTCACAAGATGATTCTCGTACCATGTCGCACGCCTCCCACAGGATCTCCAACTCCTGCTGCGTCAACTTGGTGCTGTGCGAGAAAGGAAAAGGTAATGTTATAGAGATTAGAGAAACGGGACAGGGCGTAACTTTAGATTCTAAATGATCATTACGAAGATGTATCACTACCGGTACTTTTTATTTCCTTAACCCGAAAAGGACAGCATATTGTATTTGACATAATAAGCACACCCTACCCCCCCCCTCCCCTTGCTACATACTTCTGTACCCGTGCCCCCCCCCCCCCCCCCCACACACACACACACACACGCACATACAACTACTCTTGTGGTCCAGTGGTGGATCAAGGATTTGGGGTCTGACCCCAAATCCTTTGATATAGTTTTTTTCTCTCTGCTAATTGGTCATCTAGGGGTCTGTGTGACCATATGATGTACGTTGTATTTTCAATGACTTTAGGAAAGTTGAGATATTGAAGATGGTTTCCAGAAATCAAGACAATTTTTTTAAAGTGCATATCTCGATTTCTAATCAACATAGAGACACAACTAAGAGGTCTAAGAGTATCCTTCTGTGGCCAGGGAATCCAATAATGTCATCTAAACTCATATACCGGAAAACCTCGCGTATAAGCCTAACTCGCGTATAAGCCGCACCCCGACTTTGGGCGATCCTATAAGCCGCACCAGTGATCTGGTTATGGTGACTTTAGTACTGTACTATAGGAGCAAAAGCTCGCGTATAAGCCGCACCTGGACTCTGTGCCGATCCTATAAGCCGCACCAGCGATCTGATTTGCGTACTAGCCGCGGCTTATACGCGAGGTTTTACGGTAGTGAAGATGGCTACACGTACCCCTGTGTGGTAGAAGCGGTGACAGACACCACCATAATGGTGGCCGGTGTCAGGATCTCCTGTAGTAGTTCCCTCTGTTTGGAGTTGTCTATACTGTTACCCAGCTCCTGGAAAGTAAGGGGAACACACAGCATTAGGTCACATCAATTGAAAATATAGTACCAGAAATTCTAGTGGATAAACCAATGTGATGTATAGAACCGCAGCAACAGTCGGAGTCCAGGTATGACAGGTACTCAGCCCTTTATATATATGTACGCCGGCCTGAGGTTTAAGCGGAGAGGTCTCAAATGAGCACAGAGGTAGTGAAGCGCAGGTTTAGAACCGACTACCGCTAAGCTACATCCCCTATCCCATAAGGGAGTGTTCATTTATTAATTACAGATGGGAGGGGGGTAGTGAGATTTTGCGTGGAAGCACAAATGTTTTTTACGCCCCCCACCCCCCCACCTTGAGAGCACATAGAACCTTTCATGCCTCCCTTGCCCCCCCCCCCCCCCCCCCCTCAGGAGGGGTTGAAAATTTGTCCGCCCCCCCCCCCGTAACTAATAATTGAACACTCCCTTACAGACTAATGTCCTAAGTACAAGTAACTCACCTTGACTGTCCTCACGTACTCTAGTGGTTTCTGCACAAGGGACTCCAACTCCGGGAACCGTTTGTAATACGAGTCACGCACAAACTTGTGAATCACATCTGTAAACACAAATATGTGACCAATAAGCGTTTGAACTCTTGTCAAATCAACCCTACTTCTGTGTTGATGAACCATGACGTGTCTATAGGGCCTAGTCTTAGTACAAGAGCATTATCCCCTCCCATTACAAATATACTAGAGATGTCATTGGTATCATAGGTATCGATACATTTTTCATGTATTGGATAACTGAATCAACAATCAAGGGGTATCGATACCCCGCCATCTTGGATTCTTTTTGTGCTTTATGTCAGTTTTACGGCATGTAAATCGGACCATTAATGAGGTGTTTATGTAGTAAAAAGTGAAAGACAAAATGTTATTCTAAATATTACAAATCTAAGTGCTATTTTTATCACAAAAAAAAACAAATATCAAAGTTTTCTTTCATTTCATCATGTGGACTGTAATTTTCTACAGTGTCTGTAACCTAAAATTTAGAACATGTGGCCTAATCTACCTCTTCTATTTATATGATGAATAACTGATATATTACCTAAATCGACACCAAAATAGTGAATAACTGATAACTCATAAAATTTGATACCAATGACATCCTTAAAATAGACTACCGTAAATTCCCGCGTATGACCCGCATCTCACGTATAACTCGCACCCCGACTTTGAGAGAACCCTATAACCCGCCCCAGGAGGTCTGAAAATTGCGATTGTAGTACTGTAGTTTACTACCAAAAACCCTCGTATAACCCGCACCTAGACTTCGAGAATTTTGTAGTACCCGCACTGAGGGTTTGGTTCGCGTATAACCCGCGGGTTATACGCTGGAATTTACGGTAATGACCACTTGCTAGAATAATTACAACAATAAATGACCCACACTGTATAAAGGACTGTTGTCTGCTACTGATGGTAATAAAAACTCTTGTATAACCCGCACCATACAGGCATGTGTTTGGCATCAAATTGATTGATTGATTGATTGATTGATTGGATTGTTTTACGTCCAAGTGTGCTATGACGCCTGGGACTTACTCATGAGTTTATCGGACTCTCGGTCCGCTCTTTTCTCATCTAGGTTGCGCGTTTAAGTGTGTGAGTGCGTGTGCGCGTGCATGTGTTTATGACTTGGCATCAAATGGAAATGAGTTTGGTCGGAGTACAACCTGCTGGTATGTAAAACTTTCTGTATAAGCCGCGGCTAGTACGCAAGTCAGATTGCCAGTGTGGCTTATAGGATCAGAACAAAGCCAGTCATATTTTCAGACCCTCTCTGAAGCTTATAGGATTTGTCAAAGTATGGGGTGCGGCTGATACATGAGTTAACTTAGGCTTATATACGAGTATTTTACAGTAGAACTGGGGAGTACGAGTTACTACCGTAAAACCCCGCCTATAGACCGACCCCGCCTATAAGCCGAAAGTGACTTTAGGGCAAAAGATTTGACTTATAAGAAATCATTTAAACATTTTAGAAAACCCCGCCTATAAGCCGAATGTGACTTTTAGGGTCTTAGGGACCCTCCAGACCCCACCTAAACCATACCAAAAACAGGCTAAAAATATATTTTGATCGTTTTATTTCAATGAAATACCAGTTTTATAAGTTTTACTTTCATATTTCACGTAAAACGTATGTTTAATGGCCTTAACATGAATGAATATTGCTGTCAAAGTTGCCATACTTTTCTACACTATTATTTTAAAAATCTTTTTACTAAAACCCCGCCTATAAGCCGAAAGTGAGTTTGAAGGAAAAAATTTGGCTTATATGCAATAAAAACGGCAAAATAAATTCGGCTTATAGGCGGTTTTACGGTAGTATGAGGTCCTAGCGGGAGTAGGGCAATGCACCCGTGCTAGGTTTAGGTGCATTTACATTTATTTCGGTGTAACTGTACTTATTAAACCTAATAAAACATTTAAAAAAGAGAATTAAAAATGTTGGATGCATACTTATTTCGTTGTCTATCTCCACGGTGATGTTGTTGGCCTCCACAATGAGGAGGTACTCTGGGTCCACCTCGACCGGCCCGTTGATGGCCTTGGGACCCCCGCGCTGTGAGTAGTACTCGATCTGCGCCAGGATCTCCTTCAGCTACAAATACAGGCGATATAATTTTATAATTTAACATTTGTTTTTGAAATTTTTACATAGAGTCTAGACCCAACGTAAAACCTCGCCTATAAGACGATTTTATTTTGCCATTTTTTATTTCTATAAGCCGAATTCTTTTCTCAAATTAGGGGATCAGCTTATAGGTGGGATTTTATTACATCAGATTAAAGAGAAACCCGTTTTTGAACCCTTTTTCTATAGGCCGAACTTTTTTATCAAGTTGGGGGTTCGGCTTATAAGTGGGGTTGTCCTATAAGTAGGGTTTTACGGTATATATCTTTTCATTACAAGGTTATATCGCGGCAGGTTAAGACACTTCGGCACTTGTGTCCACAAAACTCGCTGTACCGCATCCTGAATTACAGGCCAATTTTTTTTTTTTAATTTTGAGAACATGACATTTCTGGCGATTTTACCACTAAAATTGCATTCTTTTACCAAAAAGAATTGTAAAAAAAAAAAAGAAGCCACCTACAGACCCTATTTTTTTTTTTGGCCATGTTACCGGACGCAAGTTTGTTTTTTGTTTGGCCTCACCTCGATGCTGTCTCGTAGCTTGGCGATGTGTCGCACAGACTTCTGCAGCACCTCGGCGTCCATGGACACCTCTGTGGTCACCTCAGGGACGTCCTCAGGGGCCTCCTCCGCCTGGTCAGCCTCCTCCCCCCCATCCTCCAGGTCCGCGAGGAGCTCGTCCGCTAACGACATGACGACCGCTCACTCACCTACAACAACATACACATGAACTATAGAAGTATACACATGACGTATAGTTAACTATAGAGGGGGCCTCCTCACCCCCATCCTCCAGGTCCGCGAGGAGCTCGTCTGCCAACGACATGACGCAGCCGGGACCCGCTAACGCACACAGGGTCTACCTACAACAACATACACATATAGGTTAACTATAGAAGGGTCCGCCTCCTCCCCCCCATCCTCCAGGTCCGCGAGGAGCTCGTCCGCCAACGACATGATGACCCGCGACCTGCTGACTCACACAGGTGTTAGTCTACCTACAACAGCAAAGCATACACATGATGTTCAGGTATACTATAGAAGGGGCCACCTCCTCCCCCCCCCCATCCTCCAGGTCCGCGAGGAGCTCGTCCGCCAACGACATGACGCAGCCGGGACCCGCTAACGCACACGGGTTCTACCTACAACAGCAAAGTATACACATGACGTACAGGTAAACTATAGAAGGGGCCACCTCCTCCCCCCCATCCTCCAGGTCTGCGAGCAGCTCGTCCACCAACGACATGATGACCGCTCACTTACCTACAACAACATACACATGAACTATAGAAGTATATACATGATGTATAGTTAACTATAGAAGGGGCCACCTCCCCCCCCCATCCTCCAGGTCCGCGAGGAGCTCGTCCGCTAACGACATGACGACCCGAGTGTTAGTCTACCTACAACAACAAAGTATACACATGACGTATAGTTAACTATAGAAGGGTCCGCCTCCTCCCCCCCATCCTCCAGGTCAGCCAGCAGCTCGTCTGCCAACGTCATGACGACCACTGACTCACACACGGGGTCTACCTACAACAACATACACATGACATATAGGTAAACTATAGAAGCCAGGACCACACACTCACACGGGTGTTAGTCTACCTACAACAACAAAGTATACAAATGTGAAACTACCGTAGGTAGATTAAATCAACAACAGTTTGCATCTGACACATTGATAAAGAACATTGATAAAGAATCTTGAATTGAATTAACATTGTATGCCCCTTATGAGGCTTATGGGCCCATGGCGTACAGGGTTCTCCCCATACTGCAAGTACACCGGCGTGCGGCTGGCTATCAATGTGTTTTTGAACTTTGTAAATCCTCCAATTATAATTGAATTGAGAGCAACTTTAATGAAAGTAGGCTAAAAATGTCTTATATACTCATGGTATTTTGTCAACATTTACAGCGGAGGGATTGTGGATTCATGTATAGGTGCGTACAAATTTTCGACCCCTCCTGGGCAGGGGTGGGTGTAAAAATATCTGATTCTTTTTTTTTTGGGGGGGGGAGGCCTAAAAATCTTTACCAAAATAGCCTGCGTGTTACTCAAGTTCAAAGGGGAGGGGGGGCAAAAAAAATTGGCGCCTTAGGCGAGGGGACCAGATTCTTCCATGTGCACTGGAGGGGCGGGGTAAAAAATGTTTGTGCTTCTGCGCAAAATCTCAGCAAGGAGTGATCTCTTTTTTTCATCAACATGGAGTGGGGGGGGGGGGGGGGTAAAAAAATCGCGACCCTTTGACTGGTGGGGGGGGGGGGGGGGTACCCATGGCCATATCATATCGACATATGTACAGAGAGCCACACAACAGTCTCAGTAGGGTGGCTAATCTCCGTGGGCCCTCGCGCTGGCTGTATCTATCGCAGTGCTAAATGACCTTTTTTAAATTATTTATTTCTCTGGTATTAAATGGGCTACAGCTTTAAGTAAGCACTCATTGGAAAGGTATTTATTCACGCCATCCATTTATGAAATAATAAATTGTATAAAGCATGTATAACCCTGTTAAATCACGGGGTGAACGCAGAGTTACGCAGCGTTTTTGCTCTCACCTGGCAGGCTACTTTTGAAATTACTCCTCAGAGAAGGAGCCATAAAAATGTGTGCTTGCCTTTGTAACTTGAATAGTTACTTATAGTGAGTTAAAGTAGATAGTTAGAGCTACATACTGGTATGTTTATAATTTTTTTGTGATAATTTTATGTTTTTCAATTCTCAAGGTAAACTTTCTATTTGTATTCGGAAATGGATATCACACATAAGGAATGGTTTGGCCCTCAAGGGCACCCTCTCAATGGAATCAGAAGGCCCTATTTAGCCTAGAAGAGTGGACTTTTTTCTAATATATGTGCACGATTTTGAGCGATTTTGAGAAGAAATTCTAATTTCCTACAATATTTTAGTCAACAATTGAACTTTTTATTTTTATAATATCCACGAAAAACCATTCAGCACTCTAGTTCCACGTGAACTAGACTGCTATCGGACTTTAAATTATAGCCATACCTGTTAGCTTTAATTTAATATGAAATATGGCATTATGGGCCAATTTGATAAAATTCCAAATCAATTGCGGTCTCAGGCTGTCAAAGCCAACGGAGTCCGGAAAATGCTAATAAATGCTCAGAATTTGTGTTCAGAAGTACTTTCTTTGTAGATATTCTACATAAGGAATGGTTTGGCCTTCAAGGGCACCCTCTAAATGGAATCAGAAGGCCCTATTTAGCCAAGAAAAGTTTATTTTTATCTATTATACATGGACGATTTTGAGCAATTTTGAGAAGAAATTCTAATTTTCTACAATATTTTAGTCAACATTTGAGCTTTTTATTTCTATAATATTCACAAAAAAAACATTCAGTACCCTAGTTCCATGTGATTTAGACTGATATTGGGCATCAACTTATAGATATATGCATTCCTGAGGGTATAAGCTTTCATTTGATACATATAAGTATGGGCATAATCAAATTTTCTGGATATTTTATCTGTTTCGGTCCCGGCCCCCGCAGTAAATTCTTAAGCGCGCGGGAGCCGACAGGTATTTTGGTAAATTTCTATATATTCAAATTGTCATAGAATTTGAACCACTTATGATAGAATTAAGATAAAAATAGATCTGGAATCCTCACCCTCTCAGCTTTAATTTGCAATACTACACGAATACATGGCATTGTTAGGTAAAATCTAAGTGTCCACCCTAGTCTCAGAGTGTCCCAGGCTGGGATGTGTATTGTGACACCCAGAGCGCCTGTGGTGACCGGGACACTGAGAAAAGGAGAGGTACAGGGCCCCAGTGTAGGTTATGTAATAGGCTGACGTAAGAGATGGGAAAGATAGGCCGCTGTTGTGCCCTGCACTGTGTAAGGGTGGTGATATTTGCACCTCGACGATTTGCGTATAGCAGTCCTTACTACTTACTAGTCTAGGGATAACACATTAAAACCATGTTTTAGGAATATGACAGACTTTTTTTTTCTCTCTTAAAGTACTGATCTTTAGAAAGGCAATGCAGTTAACATTATATTAATTGACCCACTAGAAGCCGGGTTATTACTTTTTAAAGATAAAAAGTTTGGAAAATATCCTGTTATTTTCTGTCAGTCACTGTCCAGTGAGTAGGCGTATCTACTATAATCTAGTAATACTAGGACCTCCTCAAGGTGCGGATAAGGATTCTAATTCGCACCCCCATGAGGTGTAGGCCGGTTTCACTATTCGGACCTCAAGGTGTGAATTAAAATTCTTATTCACACCTCAAGGGCTTAGCCAGGAGGGTTCTTTCTTTTTTTTGCAAAAGGCGCAAAAAGAGGGCGGGGGATGTAAACTTTAGACCCCTTCGGGCCCTTGCCTTGGCCGGGGGAGGGGGAACGGGGGGGGGGGGGTCAGATTCTTTTCCGGCGATCAAAAGAAATCAACAAGTTTTGGCAAACCTGCGGGCCCGGATTCAAAAGTACGGGCCATTGGCTTCCTGGCCAGCGTTATTGTTTACCCCTAGATACTCACATAAAAGGAGGATCAACTAGTTAAACTTACTTCTAAACCTAAAAATTGTGAAGCTGGTTTCGCCGAGTCGTTCAATGGTAAAGTACCATATTATCGCTCAGTGTATCACCACTTCTTCCCAAGCCCCAAACACACTAAATTAACCATCATTACGCCAGTAAACTGGAGAACATGCAGCTCTACACTCTAGACTATCCACTAATGTATAGATATGTAACCTTATGTAGTATTTACTTACTGTTATCAGACTTTCCACACAAGCCCGCACGTCCACCGTACACACGGTGCGTTGTTGTTGCGGTGTTTGAGGTTCTGTGTGCACACACCAGATGACGCTGCGGCAGGGCAGCGCAGATTACTGCGGTCATTTCAGTCCCTGGGACTGCGGCTGCTGCCGCGCCGCGCCCCAGTAGGCTACCTAAAAATCGACACGATGACACTGTTCTTCTGCTAAAAATCGACACAGCGTAGGCCTACCCATGTAGAGGCACTATAATGCGGTCCCTCTGCTGAATTGGCGTGGAGCGAGGGACCATTACAGCCTGGGGAAAGTCGACGGTCTTAGGGAGCGTTCATTATTTATATGGGGCTGTCCATAAATGACGTCATGCTGGAGGGGGGGAGGGGGGCTACCATGTACCATGACCAAACATGACAAGGGGGGGAGGGGGGGGTCATGTGGTGCATGACGTCATGTTGAAAAAAAATAGTGATTGCAGAGGAAAGGACGGAATGCAAGGAAAGCAGGAAAAACAGGAAATGTCAGTGAAGAATTTGGCATTAGGCCTATATATTTTCCAAAATTGTCTGCAGCAGGGGGGGGGGGGGGTAGCCTCCCGAACAGAGCTGCTTGGAATGCCCCATTCAAAAGTGGAGTTAGTGCTCGATCACAACGGAACACTCAGTAAGGCATATTATTTTGTAGTAAATAGATAGAATGAGGTTGTATCAAGGTCTATCACACCAACACAGATATGATCGGATCTTATAACAATAAGAATAGCTTTTTTCTAGGCCGTTCAAATGTAAATAAACCGCCGTTTTGATGACATCACAGGGCAGTGTAATATGGCCATAGGTTATTGCATGGGGGGCATGTAATACAGCGCTCCTTGGTCAAATCAATGGCACTGTTGTATTTCATAAAAAATATAAATCCATATTCTAGAGATCCCCCCAGACTTTGCCTTCTATTTAGCTGCCACCAGTCAGGTGTAAATCCACCCCTGCTCCAGTTCCCCCTTCCCACATCTCATTCCCCCATTCTCTCAGGGGCTGTAGATTTGTCTGGGGGGGGGGGGGGAGTGATTCTGTAGCACATTAAGATTGTATGGAGGGGGAGGAAGATGTTGCCAAAATAGGGGGAAACTAAGATAGTCCATTCATCCCAGGTACCAGAAGTGGTTTCTCAGGCAGGTTTGGGGGATTTTAAGGGTTGGGACACAAGAATGGCAGACTTTTTTTTTACACTAATGACAGGCCATGAAATATGACTGAGGGTTTCATATTGCAGGGGTGTGTGTGAAATACCATGTTCTTTCATTAAACCAACAAGGCTGCCATATTCACCATGAAATAAATCAAGGTGCCAACGACGTTGTATTATAATGATGGCTAATGGAAAGAAATCCATTTTCTAAAGGCAGAACTCAGCTAGTAATAAAGGACTTACACCCAAAAGGAAGCAGTAACGTTTTTGCGGGGGGGGGGGGGGGGGCGGGTACTCTGCATTACGTCATATTTTTAGGGGGGTCAAGGGTTGCAGGACGAAACATGACAAGGGGGGAGGGGGGTCCAAAAATGGTCCAAAAAAGCATGACGTCAATTATGGACGGCCCCATGGCAGGGAGGGGGGCGGGCGTTTGGCAAAACGAATGGGTCAAAAAAAAAAGACCCCCCCTCCGAATGGGTTTAAAAAACAAAAGAAACTCTGAATGGGTCAAAAAAAAATTACCCCCCCCCTTCCGAATAGGTGGGAAAAAAAGACACCCCCCCTAAGAATAGGTTGGAAAAAAAAGACCCCCCCCTCCCAATGACCACTAAAAAAAAGAACCCCCCCCTGTTTTGCACACACCCCTTCCTGGCATAAATAATGAATGCTCCCTTAGCCTTTACCCAGGATGCCCCATGCACCATACGTTGCTTAAATGATTAGGGTTAATGTTATGTTCACCTAAAGGCATGGACTCCATGTACTAATAACGTCTTTACCTACAGGCATGAACTCGATGTCCTAAGGGAGTGTTCATTTATCAATTACAGGGGGGTGGTGAGCATTTT
>CANHQG010000742.1:0-20114 GCA_947462335.1 Harmothoe impar
CCCCAACCCACACCCTTAGAATATGGCGAAAGAGTTCGCCATGATTCCCAGCATTTGGGAGTGTATCAATCGAATCAACAATATGCAGAACTGGCGAGTTACTCGTGCATCATGGCGACAAATGGCCTTGGCCAATGAGACCCTACAGTCCACTGCCTGTACTGACCGGCACTAGCCGTGTGTGGCCATCAGATGGATGAGGCTGGGACTAGGGTAGTGACTCAGGCCAAAAAAATGAATAACAGGTGTGTTTCAGGTTACATCCCAGTAAACACAATTACGTAGCTCAGACGTAAATATACGTATATCTATGGTCTGAATTACGTAATTTTACCAGGTTTATGAACGTCAGAACGTGAAGGTATTTACCACTCTCAAACCTTCAGGTCTGATTTACGTTTATTTACGTTTATTGCAAATGAATATAGTAAATGAACCAGGAGGGTATGGTTTCAAATCAATTGCACCCCCAACGCCACCCTAATAAGACTTGCCATTCTAGCACCACGGTTAAAAATATATTTTGGTGAATATGCTTTTATACAATAAAGATACTGAGACATTAGGTCCCTAAAGGTCAGTAGTATAGTATGTATCGGAACGGGACTATAGTTAAGTACTGTTTATTACTCAATCGACATGCAGCCAATCAGAGGCCTCCATTTGGTCACGTGACCCGTTGCCATGGTAACGTGACCTACTTAGGGCTCTCAGCCAATCAGAAGCCAGCATTCTGGGTGACCTACTGACCTACTTAGAAGCTCTCAGCCAATCAGAGGCCGGCATTCTGGTAACCATGGTAACGTGACCTACTTACGTCACGTGACCTACTTAGGCTCAGCCAATCAGAAGCCGGCATTCTGGTAACTAGGGTAACGTGACCTACTTAGGGTTTGTTTGTAAACAACACCACGTGGCTCTCTTGTTTGTAAACAACACCACGTGACACGTGACTGTTTGTAAACAAACAAACAAAAAAAAGTTATGTAACTTATATATAGAAATAAAAACACAACAAGATAATTTCTTTTCTTTTCATTTTATTCTTTATTTTCATTTCAATCAGAAAAAACACACAAGTTTATGCTTTTTTAGCTTGCTTCTTCGATTTGCAGCAACTCAACAGGCCGCAAAGTCTCACGCCGCCGTCACTCGCACCACCACACCCCGGACGACTTCTCTCCAATAGACATTGCACGACTTTGGATAAATCCAACACCATTTCGGCAAGGCAGAGAATCTTTGCCTCCATGAAACGGCCGCCATCGCAACAACCCGTCACAACAGCATCATCGATAGCTTCTGACTCACGGCCCGGTCGCTCAGCTTTGGGATTTTGCTCATGCGCATGACACACTTCTTGGGGTTTCTTGTTCGACATGCTTTAATTAGGAAATGAACGCAATGAGGTCCACAGGTGTCAGCAGAAGTGTCTTGTAGTTGAATGCGGTTTCTTTGCCACTTGAACGGAGCAGAGCGTTCCACGAAAGACAAGAACTCCGCACTCAGCGGCGGTAAGCCGAAGGAATCAAAGTAGTACACTTCACCCGTGCTCGACACGTAAAACGCCACCCAATGCTGACCTGGTAAATGTTGCGGATCTGTGTTGCTCACGAAACAAGTGTCTTTGATAGGGTGCTTCGGAATAGTGTCACAAGAGAAAAAGCCCAGGAAACGATGTTTTGTGTGAACGTTTTCCTTCAACATTTGCTTATTTCAAGCGTGTTCATACGATACGCCAAGTACCGCCGTCTTGTCTTCAGTTCATGTGGTAGTCGGTGACGGGGTGTCGATCTCGGGTCAGCTCGACGACGTTGTCGTACACCAAGTAGAGTAGCACCGTTGTTGTCGCTTGTAGCGCCGAGCGGAAACTGACTTCCACCCTCAGCTGACCCGCTCTTATAAGGTTAGTAGTATTGTATGTATCGGAACGGGACTATAGTTAAGTACTGTTTATTACTCAATCGACCTGCAGCCAATCAGAGGCCTCCATTTGGTCACGTGACCGGAAGTGACCTACTTAGGGGATTAGTGGTGCATTCTGGGTAACCTACTGACCTACTTAGAAGCTCTCAGCCAATCAGAGGCCGGCATTCTGGTAACCATGGTAACGTGACTTACTTACGTCACGTGACCTACTTAGGCTCAGCCAATCAGAAGCCGGCATTCTGGTAACTAGGGTAACGTGACCTACTTAGGGTTTGTTTGTAAACAACACCACGTGGCTCTCTTGTTTGTAAACAACACCACGTGACACGTGACTGTTTGTAAACAAACAATTCGACTTAGTCTGACATTTTCAGCTGTCGCATGCTGACCTGCTGCTATCATAAGAGAAACAAAAGCCCTAATCACGCTTTTCAGCTGGATCCTTCCACCCACCAGACATGGATCCAGATGGGAGGGTGGTTTAAAATTAATCCGTGTACCGACTGTCATACAATAGTGTAATTAGTTGAACACGTGTTACCTGTATAAAGGATTAGCAGGTCATGGGCTTAGAGTGTGTATAGAAAAACAACTACAGGTAGCGTGAACAAAGCGACCCCCTCCCTTTCTGTCACTCTGTCTGTGACTAGAGGGCGCGCGTGTGGTAAGCGGCTTAAATCTAAAGAAAAAAAATCACCCTCTCCTGTCGTCAGCAGTCAGCTGGCCGGCGGCTGGAAAATGCGATTAGAGGGATGATGAGCGCGGTTTTTTATATTCAATATATTAGAAGTGTGCTTTGTTGCTTATATAGTTCATTATGCGTTTAAAATGTTCGCGAGTATCGTAGAAATGTACAAAAATCCTATTGTGGCGCCATCTGACGAAAAGAGCGGAGAACTATACTAGGGTATGGCGAGCTAGACTAGAGCATGTAATCACTAGGCGGCAGAGTGGTCAAAAGACAATCTCGTAGTAGTAGGTCTACTTGGATCTTGAGTAGCCACCCTTGTGGTTGCAATTACCTAGACTAGTTGACCCTGCCAGCCTGGTCAAGTGAAATTAGTAAGGAGACCGCACATTAACGCACTCCACAGTCTTTAGACAGTTAAGACTATAGTACCGTAGATTCTACTGTGTACTCACACTAACTATTTACAGTGCTACATATTCATACCCGTGTTCTAAGTGTTTTTTTAGAAAAAAGCGATCTACTCACCCATTTTTTTTAGACAAACTCCTATTAGCAGGTAACCCCTGTATAAACCATACTGCAAAGATCTGCTACTTCGAGCGTCTGCCTCGTGACTGATAGTGTACAACAAGACGAAGTGGGCAGAGGTGAAGTACTGTTCCAAGAAAAATTGAGGCTCTTTATATAGCTGAGAGAGGGGCTAATCCGGATGTTCTAAGCTTGTTTTCACCTAGAGCCCCACCCTCTTCCAGAGAGGAATCAAATTGCTTTTCACCTGGACCCTTCCACCCCTCATCCATCAGCATGAAAAGAGGGATAACAAGTGTAACGTGCGCTACATGTATATGGGATTATAGCTGGTGAAGAGATAAAGCCAGGTCAACTGTGTATACAAAGACTACAGGAGGTGATTAACGACAGGTGTGACGCGCCAGCCCGTGGACGGATTATCTTCTAAGCTGACGCTTATTCAACTAGCCAGCTGCCGTCCGCTCCACTCACCACGGCAAGAGGAGGTGCTTTTGTTTTACACTTAAGTCGCTTACCACATGTACTCGTCTCTACCTCACAGACAGACACCCTCTCGCTTGCTTCACGACCCCTGTAGCTTTTTTTGTATACACACTCTAATCTCATAACCCCCTGATCCGTTATACAGGTAACGGGTATTCTCTTTTAAATAGCTGCCAGTCAGCCTGCGGCAGCTGAAAACGACGGTAAGTAGCTTAGCTCTAGAAGCAAGAAGGCGTATATAAGGAGGCTCACACGTGTATAGGCGCCTTATAAGTCGGCAGGGGGTAAATACTAGTGAAAAAGGAAGGCAGGTGTGCAGGTAGCTTTCTAACAGACACGTGTGTGCACTAAGCTGCTTAAGTCTAAACCCACCTGCAGTAGTCAGGTAGCATGTGAAAACTTACTTAACAGATCTCTTAATTGAGTAGAGACTCTGTACTGAGAGAGTCTTTTCAGCCGTTTAAGAGGATTATCTAGGACAGGGTACATAAGGAGTGAAACGACGCTCTCACCCATCACACTTTCTCGACCCGCCCTTCATCATCGTAGCATCGTCCACTCTACGCTCGCTCAGAATGTTATGATGGTTAGTTCTGCTATTTTCAGCTACTTTTCTTATCGAAGTGTTGACGCTACAGAGCATCGAAACTCTCTCCAAATGAGTCCAAGAAAGAAAAAGCAACTTCCACTTGAAGCAGGAAGAGAAACAGTGCCCTATGATGCATGTGAGGTAAAGAAACATTGGAAGGACGTCACCAAGGAGCAATGGATAGAAGCATGCTTCAACTTCATCGGAACGGAAGTAGTTTCATTTGGACAGAGGGAGAAGATTTTGTTGGAGCTATTTTTCTTAGCTCCGTATACTTGGCCTGACTGTGGTGAAATTCCTTCAGGTATTTGTTCAGTCTTCGCCATAGAAGTTATCAGGTCTTTGAAGGAGCTTCGATATATGCAAGGCACTCACGAGGAGATTGTTCAGAAAATGACGGAATTCGAAACAGGAGAAGACACAATATGGTGCGAGGAGACGACATATACGGACGATGATCTGGAGTACATCATTTGTAGCCCGTTGGAACATTATGTTAAAGACTTTGAGGACATGCTAGACAGCACTGAGATGAACCCGAAAGAGAGATCCCTTACTGCACAGAAAGAGGCCAAAGCTGTGTTGGAAAAGCTCAAGTTTGGTCAAGGATTCACTCTTCAAAGCAGCTGTGTGAGTGTGATAAAAGGCCTTGTGTTGAAACATCCAGACATGAAGTTTTCGCGTGCTGTCGACACACTTCCTTTGCCTGAACTGATGATGAACATGATCGATCCCATCGTACCAACATGTTTCGACTCTGCCAATTGTCCCATGTATAAAATGGTTTCAAGTTTTGCCCGTGGCCGATGGCTAAACGATCCACTGAAGTCAGAAAACCTCCTTGATTTAATCAACTGACTAAATGTATTTTCTCATACTAGTATTAGTAGCATTAGTAATAGCAGCTACTCAGTCTCGTGCAGCACAAGCAGCAGCATCTGTCAGCAGCATCCGTGACATCGTCAGCAGCAGCAGCAGCTGCACGAGCAGCACAAGCAGCAGCATCTGTCAACAGCATCCGTGACATCGTCAGCAACTGCAGCAGCTGCACGAGCAGCACAAGCAGCAGCAGCTGTCAGCAGCTGCAGCAGCTGCACGAGCAGCACAAGCAGCAGCACCAACAGCAGCAGCAACAGCAAATCAGCAGCAGCAGCAGCAGCAGCAGCAGCAGCAGCAGCAGCAGCAGCGGCGGTGTGGACCACTAAATTCGAGATGGCGACATGTCTGTTTCTTAGAATCGACATTCGACATGAGGCCTAGTGACATTTGACATGAAGCTTGAAAAACATAGTGACAGGTGACATGAGCAATTCTTAAAATCGACATGAGATATGAGCATAATTAAGCGACATCGACATGTGCCATGGCTATTTTTTTTTAAGACAAACGCCATAGACTCCTCATTCAAACCCCCACTAGTAGTGCTCTATAAGCGCAAGCTTTGCCTTAAGAGAGCTGTGGCTGTGAACCCTCTCCTCCCCCCGTACACACAGGTAAATATCAGAGTCAGCCAATGTCGCCAATACTACTCTCATACAAGGGTCAGGCACTGCTGGACTATAATAGATGGGTCAAGGACCATTCTACTGAGGGTCAGGCTAGGCTGGACATTCAATAACAGGCTGGACTTTGGCAAACTTGCTTGAAAGTCTGGCCAGCTGCTGCTGCTGATTTGCTGTTGCTGCTGCTGTTGGTGCTGCTGCTTGTGCTGCTCGTGCAGCTGCTGCAGCTGCTGACAGCTGCTGCTGCTTGTGCTGCTCGTGCAGCTGCTGCAGTTGCTGACGATGTCACGGATGCTGTTGACAGATGCTGCTGCTTGTGCTGCTCGTGCAGCTGCTGCTGCTGCTGACGATGTCACGGATGCTGCTGACAGATGCTGCTGCTTGTGCTGCACGAGACTGAGTAGCTGCTATTACTAATGCTACTAATACTAGTATGAGAAAATACATTTAGTCAGTTGATTAAATCAAGGAGGTTTTCTGACTTCAGTGGATCGTTTAGCCATCGGCCACGGGCAAAACTTGAAACCATTTTATACATGGGACAATTGGCAGAGTCGAAACATGTTGGTACGATGGGATCGATCATGTTCATCATCAGTTCAGGCAAAGGAAGTGTGTCGACAGCACGCGAAAACTTCATGTCTGGATGTTTCAACACAAGGCCTTTTATCACACTCACACAGCTGCTTTGAAGAGTGAATCCTTGACCAAACTTGAGCTTTTCCAACACAGCTTTGGCCTCTTTCTGTGCAGTAAGGGATCTCTCTTTCGGGTTCATCTCAGTGCTGTCTAGCATGTCCTCAAAGTCTTTAACATAATGTTCCAACGGGCTACAAATGATGTACTCCAGATCATCGTCCGTATATGTCGTCTCCTCGCACCATATTGTGTCTTCTCCTGTTTCGAATTCCGTCATTTTCTGAACAATCTCCTCGTGAGTGCCTTGCATATATCGAAGCTCCTTCAAAGACCTGATAACTTCTATGGCGAAGACTGAACAAATACCTGAAGGAATTTCACCACAGTCAGGCCGAGTATACGGAGCTAAGAAAAATAGCTCCAACAAAATCTTCTCCCTCTGTCCAAATGAAACTACTTCCGTTCCGATGAAGTTGAAGCATGCTTCTATCCATTGCTCCTTGGTGACGTCCTTCCAATGTTTCTTTACCTCACATGCATCATAGGGCACTGTTTCTCTTCCTGCTTCAAGTGGAAGTTGCTTTTTCTTTCTTGGACTCATTTGGAGAGAGTTTCGATGCTCTGTAGCGTCAACACTTCGATAAGAAAAGTAGCTGAAAATAGCAGAACTAACCATCATAACATTCTGAGCGAGCGTAGAGTGGACGATGCTACGATGATGAAGGGCGGGTCGAGAAAGTGTGATGGGTGAGAGCGTCGTTTCACTCCTTATGTACCCTGTCCTAGATAATCCTCTTAAACGGCTGAAAAGACTCTCTCAGTACAGAGTCTCTACTCAATTAAGAGATCTGTTAAGTAAGTTTTCACATGCTACCTGACTACTGCAGGTGGGTTTAGACTTAAGCAGCTTAGTGCACACACGTGTCTGTTAGAAAGCTACCTGCACACCTGCCTTCCTTTTTCACTAGTATTTACCCCCTGCCGACTTATAAGGCGCCTATACACGTGTGAGCCTCCTTATATACGCCTTCTTGCTTCTAGAGCTAAGCTACTTACCGTCGTTTTCAGCTGCCGCAGGCTGACTGGCAGCTATTTAAAAGAGAATACCCGTTACCTGTATAACGGATCAGGGGGTTATGAGATTAGAGTGTGTATACAAAAAAAGCTACAGGGGTCGTGAAGCAAGCGAGAGGGTGTCTGTCTGTGAGGTAGAGACGAGTACATGTGGTAAGCGACTTAAGTGTAAAACAAAAGCACCTCCTCTTGCCGTGGTGAGTGGAGCGGACGGCAGCTGGCTAGTTGAATAAGCGTCAGCTTAGAAGATAATCCGTCCACGGGCTGGCGCGTCACACCTGTCGTTAATCACCTCCTGTAGTCTTTGTATACACAGTTGACCTGGCTTTATCTCTTCACCAGCTATAATCCCATATACATGTAGCGCACGTTACACTTGTTATCCCTCTTTTCATGCTGATGGATGAGGGGTGGAAGGGTCCAGGTGAAAAGCAATTTGATTCCTCTCTGGAAGAGGGTGGGGCTCTAGGTGAAAACAAGCTTAGAACATCCGGATTAGCCCCTCTCTCAGCTATATAAAGAGCCTCAATTTTTCTTGGAACAGTACTTCACCTCTGCCCACTTCGTCTTGTTGTACACTATCAGTCACGAGGCAGACGCTCGAAGTAGCAGATCTTTGCAGTATGGTTTATACAGGGGTTACCTGCTAATAGGAGTTTGTCTAAAAAAAATGGGTGAGTAGATCGCTTTTTTCTAAAAAAACACTTAGAACACGGGTATGAATATGTAGCACTGTAAATAGTTAGTGTGAGTACACAGTAGAATCTACGGTACTATAGTCTTAACTGTCTAAAGACTGTGGAGCGCGTTAATGTGCGGTCTCCTTACTAATTTCACTTGACCAGGCTGGCAGGGTCAACTAGTCTAGGTAATTGCAACCACAAGGGTGGCTACTCAAGATCCAAGTAGACCTACTACTACGAGATTGTCTTTTGACCACTCTGCCGCCTAGTGATTACATGCTCTAGTCTAGCTCGCCATACCCTAGTATAGTTCTCCGCTCTTTTCGTCAGATGGCGCCACAATAGGATTTTTGTACATTTCTACGATACTCGCGAACATTTTAAACGCATAATGAACTATATAAGCAACAAAGCACACTTCTAATATATTGAATATAAAAAACCGCGCTCATCATCCCTCTAATCGCATTTTCCAGCCGCCGGCCAGCTGACTGCTGACGACAGGAGAGGGTGATTTTTTTTCTTTAGATTTAAGCCGCTTACCACACGCGCGCCCTCTAGTCACAGACAGAGTGACAGAAAGGGAGGGGGTCGCTTTGTTCACGCTACCTGTAGTTGTTTTTCTATACACACTCTAAGCCCATGACCTGCTAATCCTTTATACAGGTAACACGTGTTCAACTAATTACACTATTGTATGACAGTCGGTACACGGATTAATTTTAAACCACCCTCCCATCTGGATCCATGTCTGGTGGGTGGAAGGATCCAGCTGAAAAGCGTGATTAGGGCTTTTGTTTCTCTTATGATAGCAGCAGGTCAGCATGTGACAGCTGAAAATGTCAGACTAAGTCGAATTGTTTGTTTACAAACAGTCACGTGTCACGTGGTGTTGTTTACAAACAAGAGAGCCACGTGGTGTTGTTTACAAACAAACCCTAAGTAGGTCACGTTACCCTAGTTACCAGAATGCCGGCTTCTGATTGGCTGAGCCTAAGTAGGTCACGTGACGTAAGTAAGTCACGTTACCATGGTTACCAGAATGCCGGCCTCTGATTGGCTGAGAGCTTCTAAGTAGGTCAGTAGGTTACCCAGAATGCACCACTAATCCCCTAAGTAGGTCACTTCCGGTCACGTGACCAAATGGAGGCCTCTGATTGGCTGCAGGGTTACCCAGAATGCACCACTAATCCCCTAAGTAGGTCACTTCCGGTCACGTGACCAAATGGAGGCCTCTGATTGGCTGCAGGTCGATTGAGTAATAAACAGTACTTAACTATAGTCCCGTTCCGATACATACTATACTACTAAGGTTCACGCGACACCCGTCGTGCGATCTGTCTGGGGTTAAGTCGAGGGGGAACACCGTGTAACCGTTCAGGAATTGATCGTATGAAATACCGCAGGAGCGCGCGCCCTCGTACATCCCCGTTTCCGTGTGTAGCGCCAAGTACTCTCTCACGGCCGCTTTGGTCTTAAAGTCGGGCACGTAGGCGTCGTTCGGCACTTTCTGATCGTTCACTATCACTTGAAGCGAGCTGATGTCGTAATGCTTCATCTCGAACGGGTTCTTGGTGTAGCTACCGTTGAAAGCGTCGTGGTCAAGGAAGCAAATCATCATCGACTTGGGAAGCTGGCCTGTGTTGGAGTGCGTGTAGCTGTGATCTCTGTTACCTTGAGGGATGGCGTACGTCGTCACCTCCACTCTGTTCACCGGGTAGTCGAAGGGCCCGTGTTCTATCACCGCTCTCTCGTGCGTTTCCGCTACAGCGTCCGCCACCAGCACGCGTCGCACGTAGAGCTTTGCTTTGTAGATCTTCAAGCTGTAGCCTACGTCAGCGGCGCACATCAGATAGAAAGAGGGCGCCGCTTGTTTCAGAGTGAGATTGATTTCTGTCTCTCCAACGATGAGCTTCGGTTGATGAGCCAGGTCAAAGTGCAGTCGCGCCATCAGCGAAAAGCGCTTGTTGGAGATTAGCTTCTTGCGCGCTTTGTACCCCGCATTCGCGTCAGTCAACGTGTCAAACTGACCGGGCGTATCTTCATGCCACCCCTGGGCGCTCATGACGCCGTCCTTCACGTCTTTGTTGTAGTTGAGTAACCCTTCCAAGTAAGCTCGGTAAGGGTAGGTCTCGGTGTTGCCAGACACTTTGAAACCGCCGATGGAGACTTGGACGTCTTTGAAGAGCGAGTGAGCCAAGTTGTTCACCGGAGCTACCGCGTCGGTGTCCTCGATCGCCGCTCCGTTCGCTTTCAGCACTTGACATTCCAGATGAAGGTAATTCTCGTTCAGGTCTGTGTACTCTTGCGACTTGTTGATGGTGAAATTTATGTTACCTCCATCCTCTAAAGAGTTTTTTGTTTCTATCCCCAGGAAAGACGACTTTAAGATAGTAGTCTGAGTCGGCGCTACGGTGTGCAGGTCGAGCTCAGAGAGCGCGCACTCGTTACTGCTCTCGTGTACGTAAGCCATTGTGTTCTCTCTTCACGCGGCCGACAGACTGACGCTGGCCGCCTCCAGTCTTTTTATTTATACCTGAACGCCTAGGCGCTTACCGGTCGAATACATCCCCTCTACGTCTCTTGCAAGAGCCACCGCCCGTCTGAGGAGAATGCCGGCGACGTTTCGACCCTTTCTTAGACGCGACAGGCGTCTTTCCTCCCGAGAACGCCGTACTCGCCAGTCTCTTCAGAGCGCCTGCGCCTCGGTCTTTCACGCTGCTCTTTAAAGTCCGACCCGCCAGCACATCTTTAGCTACGCCCACACCGGCGCGGAGCAGCGTTTTTCCCACCGACTTCAATAGCGGGGTAGCCGAGCGCATCAGACCTAACAGAGCGCCGCCCAAACCGTGCCCGCTCTGGAAAGAGCGCCCGCTGTACACGTTGACGCCGTTGCCCAGCTGCGCGTTGTAGTAATCGCTGTACCCTCTGCCGACGGTGCGCCTGGGTGGAAAGTACGGAACGCGTTGACGCATCATTTTTCTCTCTTTCAGCGCTCAATAGGTCTCAGATGAAGTGTCACGGTCACCTCGCCTCTACCGAATGGGATGGAATGACCGGATCGGTCTCTTAAATAGATGCCGACCTCGGTAAACCTCTTGGATTTCAAGGGGAAATAATCCAAATGGGGAAAACTGATAGCTTGCACGCCACCTCGACGCTTTCCGCCTCTGTCCACCGCCACGCAGCGCAACAGCGGCACTTGCATGTCGCCCAGACGTCTCTCCTGGATCATGTCGGTGTATATGTACACAGAGTGCACGTCCCCGTAAACATCCATCGAGTAGGCGCCGGTAGTCGGCGACGCGAAACACGTCTTCTCTCCGAAGCCTAGAACGCATGCGAGATGCTGACTCGGCAGGACAGCACAGTGTCTCGGCGGTTTGATGGTGACGCGTTTCGTCTTGGCGTCGTACGATAAGATCCGCATCGGTTTGAGCAAGAAGCTGTCGCCCTCTAGTCTGTCATCTCGCAACGTCTCACTCAAGCGCTCGATTAGGGTGTGGTTGCTTCCGGTGAAAATAGGAGGTATCTCGAATATGTTTGGCATGAAACTGCGCACTCCCATGTCCTTCTCCATCTTTTCGATCATCTGTCTTGCTTGATGGCTGATCGTCTTCTTCTTCACCGCCGGGGACAAGAACTGCTTGTATACGGCATTCGTCTGTCTCAAGTCGACCTCTCTCTTGAACCTTTGTGTTTCCGGTTTCAATTGCTGCTCTTCCGACGTGTCTGATATCTCTTCCACCGTTACATAGCTCGCTTCCTTCCAGCTCAGCGGGAATTTTGAGCTGAACGTTAGCTTGCTCAGACCGTTCGCGTTTTTCATTCTCTTCCAGTCTACCTGTGGTTTTTTTCCTTCGGAGAATTTAGTTTCTTTTAAAACTTGGATCGCCTCCTCTAGCGAACCTTTGGTGCGCAGAGGAACAACGATGATCAAGTCGTCGTCGTGCACGTTAGTCCATTCTGTAGGGAGGATGATCTCAGTCAGAGCCGCTTCGTACGCTTCGGGCAGAAGGAGCGGCGAGTCGAAGTGAGTTCGGAAAGACGTCAAGCTGTTGTCAGGATAATACTCCATAGAGCTGTTGCTAGGTAGAGTGATGTTCATTTTTTTTTTTTTTTTTTTTTTTTTTTTCTACGTTATTTTTTTGACGGGGATCCACTCGTTGAACTTGTCGTCGTAACCTAACCAACGTACGAAAGCTAACTCTTTACCGTCGACGGTCTTGCGGCGCAACACCTCGTCTATCAGGTAGTTGTTGTCGTAACGACTCTTGTACACCTTCTGAACCTCTTCCGGGTAGAAGACGCCTTTTATCTCCTCGCCCTTGTCGTCTTTCAGCTCGAACCCTCTGCTTCCCAACGTCTTAGCAACGTCGACCACTTCCTCGCGCCAGTTTCCCTCGTACCCTTTGTCGAAGGCGCCTTTAGTTCTCAACATCCTCACTCTGTCACCCGGAGCGATGACGTCGACGGCGGACGTCTTTGTTTTTTTCTTCTTTTTCCATATTTCGTCGATTTGTTTGTTAGTTGGGAGATCTTGTCGGTAGAAAACTGTTTCGCTGTTTTCCGAGCTGACTTGAGCTGGCGCCATTTTCAACGTCTTGTGGTGAGTGCGATTGTAAGAAGACACTACATGGTGCAGTACGTCTACGTAGCGATACGTGCGCTTGTGTGTGAAATAACGCCACAGCTTCTCCTTCAGACTGCGGTTCAAGCGCTCCACTAGACTAGCTTTGATGTCGTCGTTCTCGCCAGTGAAGAACTCTATGCCCTCGCTCTTCAAGTGATCTTGAAAGATCTTGTTCAAAAACTCTTTCCCCTTGTCTGTCTGAACAGTGCGCGGTCGTCTCTCGCCAGTGCCTGTCATCTCTCGGAAGGCCTCGGTGACATCAGCGCCGCTCTTGGATTTAATGGGAACGGCCCACGCGTACCTAGAGAAAACGTCGATCGCCGTCACCACGTACCGGAAGCGGTCGTTGTGAGACGCCAAAGCTTGCATGTCCATCAGATCTATCTGCCACTGCTGATCGATTGCGCCGGTTATAGTCTTGTTCCTTGCGAATTTTCTCCGAATGGGTTTATGTTTAGTGTAGGCGTCCAGCGACACTAAAGCATCTCGGATGACGGCCGGGTTCAGGTGGCGAAAATGATGTTTCTGGAGTTTAGTCACGCTAGTGAAACTGGAGGGCGCTTTGACGTCGGTATATCTAGCTACTACGCGCTTCTTTTCTTTTTCCTTCTTGGTCAGTCTCTTCACTGGTTTGCCCATGGTGGGCCTGTTGAGGGCGTGAACGACGAGCTCGCCGCTAGGCGGTTGCGCCCTCTCCTTTTCTTACTCGCCACGCTCCTATAGGAAGTCGGAGTTTGGAAAAGTTCACTGTCGTCCTCCTCGTCGTCAGAGGATTGATCGTCCACCTGGAGAGAAGAGTCTGCTGCTGCTACTGCTGCTGCTGCTGCTGCTGCTTCTCTTTCTTCCGAGTCGAAGCTCGGTCGTTTCCGACCTCTGTCAGCAAGCCGTGTGTCCAAACTTCGGCCAGGTCCGCTCGCTTTATACAGATGGTTTCCGATCAAGGAGTCTGTGGGAACTGCTTCGCGCAGCGCTTTCGTGAACGGCGAGTAGCCCGCCGGTCTGGGCGCCGTCTTCCTGAACCTGGCAGCGTCGTTCAGTAAGTCCACTATGTTGATGCGATGCTCAGGTGGTATTCTCCGACCCGACATCTCGCGCACCGCACCGTCCTTGTTCCACTTGATCACACCGGATTTCTCCAATTGTTTGTACAGCGCCACGGTCCGAGTGCGATTCCTCTTGGGAACTTGGTTCACCAACCGCTCGAGTAGGGACGCGCTGGCCTCTTCAGCAGACTGACGGAGGTGAGCCGGGGGCGAAGAAGAGTAGGACGAAGAGATGTTGCTGTTGTGGGGATTCGCGAGAAAAAATTGCAATCTATTCAACAACCTTCGGTATTTCAACATTTTCTCGCGCGATTCCAAAGTGGGGTCGTTCAACACTAAATCCAAGTCCCTGTAGATAAACTGTAGCACCTGGTGCAAGGCCGCGTCGGGATGAAGGGACTGTTCTGCCTGCTTTTGGTAATAGGCCATGTCGGCAGGTAGGCGGGCGGCGGTGGCAGGAGCGGAACTCTCGTTCTTTTCAGTGCGCTCATCAGGAAGAGGAGGAAGGTTTGGAGCAGTAGAAGTACTAGCAGCAGCGACTGCAGTAGTAGCAGCGCTAGTAGTAGCAGCAGCAGCGGGCACATGATGAAGTAGACCTGCTCGTGATGATTTGTAGAGCGTCTCAGGATCCACGAGCGCTAAACGTTTGTAGTGTTGTTGCTGCTCTGAGTCCGTCATGGGGACGACGGTGGCAATGACGCTGGTGGTGGCGGTAGTGGTGGTGGTGGTGGTGGTGCTGTCGGCGAGTAGGTGTCGAATGAGGTGTCTCATATACGGAGAATGCTCTTTATAAGCGGTAAGGCCCTCCCTATGAGAGCCGGAATGAGGAAACCTCCCTCTTGTACCAAGACGCGTCTCTTTTTTTTGATGGGCGTAGATTTTTTGCCGACCTCCCTCAACACGTCAGCCGATTCTCGAAGCTTGTCCAGTTGTTTGTCGCTGAGCGGGATGTTCCCTACCAGTAAATTGTGACAGATCTCACTTAACGCTGCGATCAGATCGTCGCTTCCAGAGTCTATTAGATGCGAGCAGTCCTTTGGCGAGCACTTAGCTAAGTGCTTGAGAGTACCAAAGTGTCTTTCGAGTAGATGAGAAGACATTTTTTTGCTACTGCTTTCTCTTGTTCTTTTTTTTGTCTAGCGGTACGAACACTAGCTGAGAGTGTATGGACGTCAAAGAGGAGCGTATTCTCAGATCGTCAGGTGTTGACTGCTTGAAGTCCAGAAGGAGGTATGAGTGAGGTCGCTTGAGTTCATGGGTAAATATACTAGAGAGGGCCGCCGCGTTGGACGGAAACACCTGGCGAGACAGACTAGCTATTTGCCCCATGTCGCGCGGGTTCTTGAAAACGATCATGTAGTGAGCGTTCAGACTCATAGTTCGAAAGTCGGGTGATTTCTGGAATAGGTTCTGAGTGATGTATATGACGCTCACGTTCCAGTGATGCGAGTATTTAGTAAAGATGTCGGCTACCACTTGCTGATTGGAACTGCTCATCAGATCGTCCAATATCAGTAGAGTGTGGGGTCGTAAAGCGTCTTCTGCTACTTCCACGTCTCCCGCTATAGACTCTTTGCTAGGAAGACCTTCTCTGAATTCCACACCGTACTGATTTTGCATTTTTTCAAACAGAGGTTGCCACTCGCCGTAATGGTAAAAAGTCTTTTCCACCGGCGGCGTGACCAAATTGTTCACGTCGCTCAGAAATTGATCCACCAAGCGCGATTTTCCACAACCCGACGGACCGCTAATGATACAACTAAAGGGTCCTTGTAGTCGAGCGTCGAAATGAATTTCTGTGAAGAGTTTGCTTTTACTACTGGACATTTTTTTTGTTTTTTTTCAGGACGCGTCAGAGAGCGGTTGTGTGTCTGACTGTCTGCTGTGTTTCTCACTCGAACGGTCGGTAGTGAATGGTTGTGGAGAAAAGTCAGCCGACCTTTTTATTGATACCGGCCGGTGTCACAGTAGCGGCGGCAGAAGTGACTTTTTTTTCTTTTTTTTTTGCGATAAAATTCTATTTTCACTCAATAGTCATAAATGTCATAAATTTTTTTTTTGATCATTTAGGCAAAGCTCGTCGCTTTGCCGTTTTTTTTTCTATTTCTGTGTTGTGACACGATCGTCTCGAAAAAGCAATAAGGCGTGTGAGCGCGGCGGTGACAAATACATATTGGAGCGTATGGTTTAAAATAGTGCGTCCCTATCTTCTTCAATTCGGCTGCGTTGCAATATGCGGGATAACAAGTGACGACGTCGAAACGTTTAGAGACCGTGTTCACGTCGGCCACAACGCGCGCCCACCGAGTGGGAGCTGCAGTCGCTCCCAAGAAACCGATCGGCTTGTCGAATCGTTTCATAGCACTTATTCTCACTTTATAAGAGGAGGCAGGGTGAGGAGAGTAGCGGCGCTCTTTCTTTTCATGAAACGCCCAACGAGTGGGGGCGCTGAGAGCGGCTGTTATGCAATAGTAGAGTAAATGCTGTTCTGAGAAGACGGCTCTCGGCCATGTCGCTACGTTTTCCTTTTCCGCTCTTGTATAACGACGATGGCGCTCAGCTTTGCATTTCTCGAGAATTCGGTACGCTTCAAGAGAAGCGTGAACCTCAACTACGTGACGCTCTCTCCTTTGAGATAAAAAAATAGCCGGGCAGTTGAGGAGAGCACTTTGTTCGCGCGACCGTCTTTTAGAAACTCGCGCCCTCTGCAGCGCCATATTTCTTTCCTCCGAAACAAAAAAGACTGAGTGAAAATAAAAATTTTTAAAAAACAAAAAGCTCAAACAAAAAAAATAAGCAATAAGCAGACTCAGCTCGAAATTCCCTGCTGGTGTGATGGCGGTGACTGCAGGCGGTGGCGGCGGTCGGCTGGCCGGCGGTGGCGGTGTCGGCGGCGATGGTAGAAGGGTGTGTGGAAAGAGAGACGCATCTCAGTCTTTTATAGGAGCGGCGAGTCTGACATTTTCAGCTGTCGCATGCTGACCTGCTGCTATCATAAGAGAAACAAAAGCCCTAATCACGCTTTTCAGCTGGATCCTTCCACCCCGCCAGACATGGATCCAGATGGGAAGGTGGTTTAAAATTAAATCCGTGTACCGACTGTCATACAATAGAGTAATTAGTTGAACGCGTGTTACCTGTATAAAGGATTAGCGGGTCATGGGCTCAGCGTGTGTATAGAAAAACAACTACAGGTAGCGTGAACAAAGCGACCCCCTCCCTTTCTGTCACTCTGTCTGTGACTAGAGGGTGTGCGTGTGGTAAGCGGCTTAAATCTAAAGAAAAACAAATCACCCTCTCCTGTCGTCAGCAGTCAGCCGGCCGGCGGCTGGAAAATGCGATTAGAGGGATGATGAGCCGCGTAGTAAGCGACTTAAGGCTGATCTAAAGACCTGCCGTGAGGGGGCAGCTGGCCGGTGGCTTGAAAAAAAAGGGGGGGGAGTAAGGGTATATAAGGGGGAGTGAAACCGTATTCGGCATCGTCATCATCGTTCACGCTACTACTACTACTACTACTACTACTACTACTACTACCACCACCAGCACCGCGCCTCAATTTGCAGATCCCCATGATGGAAAGTTGCTACCGTGACATGAAGCGGAATGACGAAGCGGCGCGCGAATGTGAAGCTGATGCTGTAGCCTCTGCTACTGCTGCTGCTAGTGCTGCTCAGCGTGCTACTGCTGCATTTACTGCGGCTGTTAGTGACGCTGGTTGTGATGACGTTGTTGTTGTTGCCGCTGCGGCTGTGACTGCTGCTGTTGCTGCCGCCCATGCAGCTACTCATGCCACCGATGCCGACGCTGCTGCTGCTGATGCTGTTGCGGCTGCTGATGACGCCGCTGATAACGCTGCTAGTGCCCGCTCTGCCGCCCTTGCTACTGTCGCTGCTGCTGTTGTTGCTAATGCTCACGCTACTGCTGCTACAGCTGCTGCTACTGCTGCTACCGCTGCTGCCGAGGCTGCTGCCGCTGCTGCCGATGCTGCTGCCGATGCTGCCGATGCTGCTGCCGATGCTGATGTTAGCAGTCGCGTCGACAAAGAATCGTCATTTGTCACTCTTAAACCTCCAGTTGAACGCGCGACGAGTAGTAGGGCTACCGACGCGACGGCCGGATGGTGCAACTGGTGTCGTCGCTTCTGCTCGTGCGCTTGCTTTTCTTCCAGTCCTACCTGCTGCTGCTACGGTATGATAGTGTTATAGTGTTTGAATGAGAACGCGCGTAGTTACACATAGACGCTGTAACAGATGTGCTTTTTTTTTTGAAAATATAATTTTAACATAACATGGAACTTGTTGTGTTTATTTTCTATATATAAGTTGTTTGTTTACAAACAGTCACGTGTCATGTGGTGTTGTTTACAAACAAGAGAGCCAAGTGGTGTTGTTTACAAACAAACCCTAAGTAGGTCACGTTACCCTAGTTACCAGAATGCCGGCTTCTGATTGGCTGAGCCTAAGTAGGTCACGTGACGTAAGCAGGTCACGTTACCATGGTTACCAGAATGCCGGCCTCTGATTGGCTGAGAGCTTCTAAGTAGGTCAGTAGGTCACCCAGAATGCTGGCTTCTGATTGGCTGAGAGCCCTAAGTAGGTCACGTTACCATGGCAACGGGTCACGTGACCAAATGGAGGCCTCTGATTGGCTGCATGTCGATTGAGTAATAAACAGTACTTAACTATAGTCCCGTTCCGATACATACTATACTACTAAGGTCCCTACAAGCATCAAATGATAAACATCTTGGGACTCTCATAGGCTCGAACCCACCACCTTCAGATGCAAAGTGCTATGCTCTACTGCATGAGCTAAGGGGCCATGTCTTGATAGATCGCAGTGCAAGTTATATTTGTCAACAAAACAATCATTATACAATGTAATTTATTTCAATAGTTAGAAGGCCTTTACTGCTGAATGAGTGGGGAATAGAAAGTCTTTTGTATATTAATGTTTTGTGACGAATCTTATCAAGTCTGTTACTTGTACTATAGGGGGATTGGCCATGGGGAGTCGAACCCATGTTCTCAAATTCAACTAAGAAAATCACTACGTAATTCAACCTCTTTACTACGTAGTTTTCCTACGTTAAATTACGTCGATATGACGTAAATAAACGTAAATCAGACCTAGACGTTTGTTGGACGTGAATAAACCTTCACGTTCTAACGTTGAGAAACCTAGAAAAAAATCGTAATTCAAACCTTTGGTTGGAAAGCAACCTAGACAAACCTCTTAGCTATGTTGGAGATATGTACCGTGTTTACTGGGATGGCCTGAAGAGCTAGGGCAGGTAATCCGGAATTTTCCTCCTTTAGCCTGAGAAGTATCAAGAAATTGACTAGCGGACTTCAGTGCCAACTCACCGACCATCGCGTCGCCTCAACTTGACTCTAAAATAGCCACAAAATGGCCAAAAATAGTGTCCTTTCAAAATTGGATAAAGATTTCTAGCCTTGGCCCAGTTTTGCTAGGTAGGGTCGGGTAACCTGAAACACATCTTTTTTTTTTGGACTCAGCACAATACTTATACCTAGGCAGAACTGTGTTGGGAGATTGGAGGTGCTGGGGGAGGGGTTAGGGGGATAAGAGTGTCCGCGGACCTCCCTTGGTTCTTACAAGACGCCGGGCAAAATGACCAGGCCGCGATAACGAGGCTCGCCCGACGATCGGCTCCCGGCATGCAATGCGGCTTCCGGCGGTAGGTTGCGGACAGGAAGACAAATAGGTGTAAAGGGAGGCGGCCGGGGCAGCTGTGGACGACCTGGCCTGCTACTGGTAGTTATAGAAACAAACAGAGAGAGCTGCTCTATAGATGAGATGACCATGGCTCCCTGAGAGAGAGAGAGAGAGAGAGAGAGAGAGAGAGAGAGAGAGAGAGAGAGAGAGAGAGAGAGAGAGAGAGAGAGAGAGAGAGAGAGAGAGAGAGAAAGAAAGAAAGAAAGAAAGAAAGAAAGAAAGAAAGAAAGAAAGAAAGAAAGAAAGAAAGAAAGAAAGAAAGAAAGAAAGAAAGAAAGAAAGAAAGAAAGAAAGAAAGAAAGAAAGAAAGAAAGAAAGAAAGAAAGAAAGAAAGAAAGAAAGAAAGAAAGAAAGAAAGAAAGAAAGAAAGAAAGAAAGAAAGAAAGAAAGAAAGAAAGAAAGAAAGAAAGAAAGAGGGATGGAGAACTGGAAAGATGGAGGCAGAGAGACAGAGAGAGACAGAGCTCTAGAGGGACAGACAGACATACTGCACATACTGACAGACAGAGAGTGGATAAGGGGTAAGAGGCGATAAAGAAAGAAAAATAGAAAAGGAAAAATCATGTGTGATACACATA
>CANHQG010000743.1:0-20072 GCA_947462335.1 Harmothoe impar
GACCCCTATAGGGCGGACCAGTAGGCCTATACGGCACCAGCACATTAGATTATGGGGGCCGCCATCTTGGCTCAGAGCAATGCATTGTGGTTAGGCCCCTGACTCCAGAGCAGTGCATTGTGGGTGAGTTTCTTATCAGTCCCTTTGTTCCAGGTGTGAGGAGAGGGGATTAGGCTGATAAGGAGATGGATTTTAGCCCCCCCCCCCCGACTACCTGAAGTACCAGGATGTGGGACCTCTATAGGGCGGCCCAATAGGCCTATACCTTCATGGTCATCTTTATATAAGCCGCCATCTTGGACTTGTCCCACGACTCTTTCCCTTGGAGGTGTTGTAATTCAAAATGTGTTAATCAATCTGTCATTATAAGTATCAACCTCTGCTGTGATTCAATGGGAAAGAAATATAATTGTATTTTATTCTATCTTTATAATTTTTGTGGTTGCAGAATAAAAACGGTGCAAATTGAATTGCATTGAAATTGAGGCTGGCATCATAATATCTGATACAATGTCCTCCAACATTGGTGTGTAGTCTATGGCTACTGCAGGCGTCATTGGGAACTAAAAGTCTTTTTTTTCCCATGGGTGACACCACCACCATGCTTTTGGAAAAGAGGTTTGGGGATATGTTTATTGTAAAACCACAGGTTGCATAAATACATTTTCTAATTCTGGTCATTTACAACTTACATAAGTTATACGAGGGATGATAAAAAAAAATCGTACAAAAGATTTATATTTACAAAAAAATGTATTTACAGGCGACATAAAGGTGAGAGTTGTGCTCCACACTACACACCCCTATACGCCCCCCCCTGTCCACATCCATATAGCCACAGCTGAGGGAGGTATAGGGTTGAGGTATTAGGACATACATATGGGGTCTTTGAGTTCTGAAGTGGGGTATTTAGGGTTTGGGTGCTCCTTTGGTTGATTGTCAGAGGGCCTGACAAGCTTTAAAGCCCTTTAAGGGCATTCAAACTGAGCCCTATGGAGATTCACCATTGTAAGTCCCTCAATATCGCCCCCTCCAGGTGCGTGTTTATTTACCTCACCTGCAACCCTTTGATGTACCTGGCCCTCCAGGGGTCCCCGGATGGACCTATCCTACCCAGAAGGCCACACCAAGGGGGGTGGATAGGGGGTTGGTCTTTTCCTCCCTTTTCAAGAGGGCTCTAAATTAACAAACAAAAACACCCCTCCCTCTGACCCTCCACAAAGGGTTTTCACGCGTTTCTAATCAAGCATGGGCCTGAAGCGGCGCCTAATGCTAATTAGTACACAGGTAAATGGGTAATTAGGGGGTGGATCATTAAGGTTGGATTGACAACTCACCTGGTTGTTTTACAGGTGTACAAAGGTAGGGGTTGCACCCTGCGGAGTACCCCAGTATTGGCAACAGGTGGTTTCCAACAGTTCTTACTATTAGTAAGTACTAATCCCCATATATACAAGGTTAGACTATGGTAATGAACATGCTTATTGAGTTCATTAGGATCAGTATTAAGCTGCATTGTAACGTCCTTTTAATTAGACATTGGTCATAATGAAAACTGTTGCTCTGATCTTATCATTAATCCATAACGTCTTCAGCGATCTACTTTTGTCATCCCCCCTAATTAATGGTCTCAACATTTTCATTGTGTATTTTATAAGTATAAGGCATGATCCTGGGGAGGGGACGATTGTGAATGTGAGCATGGAAGTACATATGGTATGAAATATGTGTATAACCGGCGAAGTGGGAGAGGGCTTTTTGGCCGACTGATTGCTTTGGGAAATTTAAAGCAGACAAAAATATTATTTCCCGCTCATATGATCGTGAATGGACACTTTGATAAGGATAGCATGTACTGTTAGAAGTTAGTGTAGCTGCACAGTGAGGTATACTGTAGATTTACAGTATAAAATGAGACAAAGGACTTAAAGGACGAAAAATATGTCCTCCTATACTGTTACTCTATACAGTATAACTCACTGTGCAGCTGCACTAACTTCTGACAGTGTGGTGTCTCAAGATTCATGTTCACTTGTCGTGCTCATGGGGTTCACCTACCGTAAATTCACGGGTATAACCCGCGGGTTATACGCGAACTAAAACCCTCAGTGTCTAGGTGTGGGTCATACGAGGAATTTTGCAAATATGGTACCTTACTAAAATCACAATTTTCAGACCTCTAATGCTGGTTATAAGGTTCTCTCAAAGTCGGGGTGCGGGTTATACTCGAGTATTTACAGTACTTCTATTCCGAAATCAATATAAATAAATCGAATGACATAATACAATATTATAATGACAAGTACATGACGTATGGCGGTTTACCGTGACAAACCGTGACGTAAACCTCACTTTAACTCATATAGATGACGTTAAGTGTATCTGGGTGGGCCTACATTGACACGTTTACCTGGATTCTGCACAGAATGTTAAGTATAGTGAGGGACACTACTCACAATGTCTCCAGGGTGGAATGGAAAAGGCACTATAGGGGTCTAAAACGCCACCTGTAGCGACATGGATGCAGTTGTAGTGGCAGAAGAGGGAACTATTATGTAGCTGATATATTTCTGTATGTGCTCAGGTATTGGTATGTAAGGGAGTGGTCATTTTCTAACAACGTTGGGGTGGGGGGGGGGGGGGTTGGGTAAGGGACCAAATGAATACAGAGCCATTGAAGGAACAGGGGGAAAAAAATGTGGTTCCCTCTGAAGGGGGTACCCCCAATAATGGGAATGACGGAGAGCGACATATATATATAAACATGACCATGTGAGATCAACATACAGCCCAACTGATTTGATCAAAAACATGTAGCATCATTGACGTAAATAATCTCTCAATGGTTTTACATAACATGCTTTCAGTGGCTGGTTATTTTTGTGATATAAATACAAATTACATCATAGTCGTTCCACATGCTCAACTCATAGAAAAAAAACACAGTCACAGAAAAGTAAAGGAGTCAATTGTGTCTCCCACGTGGCTCTGGTAAAATGGAGTGTCATACTGCTATTGACTCTGCGTATATGAAGAGTCAACTTGTGTTGGCACTGATAGTGGAGAGTCAACTCAAGTTGACACTGATGAGAGAGAGTCAACTCAAGTTGACTCTTCATATACGCAGAGTCATTAGCTGTTTGACTCTCTATTTTACCAGAGCCACGTGGGAGACACAATTGACTCGGTGTGCATTTATAAGATGGTGACCTACACAGGTTGACCATTGACAGTGCTCCATAGTGTACAAGGTTAGCTGTCACACCTTTAGCCCTGGTTCTGTCTATGACGTGTCATTATCGTCAGGAGCTGTCAACCCACCAGGTAACTACACATGAAGACGTCACGTCACAGAGGGCTCTCATTCAGTTTCACACCTCCACATTTTTCTCCATTTTCCTCATCATTATTATCGGCTGGTATGTTGGCCCTCACCACTACCACCATCTAGTTAAGGTGTCAGGGTGTCAGGGTGTTAGGGACCCCACCCTTGGGGCCCTGGAGGTGGGGGGGGGGGGGCATGTCGCATGTCGCATTTAAGAAATGTCGCATATCAAATTCATGAAATGACCATGTTATCTGCTACTTAATCTGCATGTCCCACACTCAAAAAATAAACTTGTCTCCAGACTCTTCAAAGTGACGGTCATAAAATAAACGAGCCAAAAACTTGTCTAAGTGACAAGGAAGTGGGTCTTCTAGCTGGAGATAGAAGACCCACTTGGTATGTGCCAGCCCAAAACCTGACATTTGCCAGCTCCAGATTCTATTTGTGGGATGGTAACCTGATACGTAAGACAACTTTTGACTCGTTTATTTTATAACAGTCACTTTGACGAGTCTGGAGACGAGTTAACTTTTTCAGTGCATGTCACATATTAGGAACTCTCATGTTCAATGTAAAATTTAATTTCTTTTTATTCAAATTCATCGCCTTTCTAGGGGGATGCTTTTCATTACAATCATGTTACTTTTTCCTCTCATGCCCCTAAGGCTCATGTCGCATGTAGAATTTAGTTGTCCAGAACCACCCCCCCCCCCCTCTTGAAGGCTCTGCTTGATCCCGGAGTGTTACAGGTCTGGGCCTGAGGAGGGTGAGGTAAGTTAACCCTTTAAGGACTGCATAACGCTTTAATGCATCATGCCCTTTGTCGCCATGATGCATGAATGCAGCCCTGGTGAGTAACTCGCTAGTGCTACAATCATGCAGAATACTGACCCAACAGGGTTGATTCACCCCTGAAGGGCCGGCATGAATGCAGCCTTGGCGAGTTACTCACCAGGGCTACATTCATGCAGCGACCCTGATGACAAAGGGCATAACACATTAAAGCACTCTACCGCCATTAAAGGATTAACCTGAGATGGTTATCGTCTGCAGCTACTCACACATTATAAAGCAGCCGACAATTGTCCAAAGCGTTCCCCCTGCGTTCCCCCTGCGTCCCCTCCAGCAGACGACAGGCCAGAAAGCGGCCAATTTCCCGCCCTTTTGATTGTATTTGACTTAGCGTGTGTTCCACCGCCACCTTTTCACGCGATCTCTGCCCGACCGGCGGCCAATTCAGATCTTATCTCCGCAGACGACATTTCGGTCGGTAATTCCCGCGCAAAAGACGCTTAGCTGCATGCAAGGCTGTAGGTTCACAGGGGGAGTTCGGCTAATTGAGTAAATGGGCCCCACTTTGCCTGATTCTCCTGAGCTAAATGTGCCACGGTGGGGGCCGGTGCTGAAAAGGGTGAAAAATTAGCAGGTACAACAGGGAATTGCATTGGTTACAACGGGAGGTATTATTTAGAATTGTCGTCTGCGCCACACCAAAGGGCTTTATAATGCTGCAGCACTGGGCTGCTATGGGCATTATTTCTGAGAAGAGTGGTCATAGAAAAAGATACCAGACACAAGGTATTACTGGAAAGCTGTGAATATGTAGATTATAGACCTGGTGAGTGTAAAACTCTCTGTGGGGGACAAACTTGGCACTTCTACATTGAAAATAAAAAGTTGGAAATGAGGTTTTAATAGGAAAATATAAATTTTGCTGCGATTCAACAGATTCATTGTTCATTGTGTCTTGGCATGATATCGTATAATGCTAATACATGAATCTGACAAATAGTAGGTCAAAGGTCAAAGGTCAAAGGTCAAAGGTCAAAGGTCAAGTATCCGGTGTTTTGATATGATCTGAAATCATAACCTTCCATACACAAAGGCAATATGTACTATGATACAAGTTTTTTATGCGACCCCTAACATAAAAGTCAAGGTCATTATATCAATTTCACATAAAAATGATTGTCTGGGTCTGCAATGGCACACCAGGTAGGCAGCTCTGCATCATAGACGGAGAAGGGCTGCCTATGAGGTGAAACCAACTGAGATACAATGTAAAGGTCAAAACTATTTCCATGCCTTGTCAATTTAAAGGGGCATAATCACTGAGCATGTCCCATTCACATTTCTAGTACTGTTCTAGTTTCTAGTTTCCTATGTGGTTAAGCGTGAGTGGTGATATTGTCCCTTTAGGGAGTGATCATTCTTTTAACAAGGGGGATTGGGTGGGTGAGATGGTGTGTTTTCCCATGGAGCATGCACAATTTTTTATTTACCCTTCCCCTATGGGTCATAAATCAGTGTGCACACACCCACTGAAGCATAGTCACAGGCAGACTTTTAGCTCAAAACAGAGTGACATTTCTTTGAACCCGCAAACAGGGGTCAAAGTTCTTTAAACCCCCCGTCCAGGGGTCGAAATCTTTTGGCCCCCACCACTTCACTTCACTTTTCAATGCATGTACATCCAGAGACGATACAGTTGGACGTGATATTATCTGCCACAAGGAGGAAATATCCACTGGGAATCTCATAGTAAAGTATCACATGAGTTGTAAGTCCTCCTATGTCAGACATTATAACATGGATTATGTTTTGGAAAGTCTAGTACTTCATGTGTTGGTATGGTAGTTGGGGATGGAAATGATAGTTCGCCAAAAACTAGATTGGCGTCAGGTGGAAGACAGTCCAGTACTACAAATGTTGGTATAGAAGTGGGGGATGGAAATAACAGTGTGCCCAATACTAGATCAATGTCAGGTGGAAGTGGTTATCCAGATGTATGTATGCAGAGGCACACACTAACGCTGGCCTGGGAGCCAATGGCCCGTAATTCTTGTTACGGGCCCGTAGTTTTCCACAGAATTAGCTTCCTATGGGCCCGGGTGGCCCACAAGTAGGGGGGAAGAAAACCCATGGAAAATATATTGTTATCACTACAGGCATGTAATATGCCATTGGAAAGAATGAATCAACAGAAGTATGTATGTTTTGATTATATTTTGATGTTCCTAATCAATAATAACTATGATTTTCTCTTTGAAAAAAGTAAATGCTTTTGTTGGACCCACAGATTTTGGTTCGGGCACGTAGATTTTTGAAGCTGTGGGCCTGGGTGGCCATGGCTGATAAAGTTAGTGTCTACCCCTGCTGTATTGGAGCAAAGATGTTGCAAGCAACCTCAACAACCTATGCTGTTCCATGGCCTCATGTCAAAAGTCAAAAGTACCTGGAAACTACCACCAATGGAGGACAGCTTTATATGTCCAGCGAGCGAGCTAAGGATCTGGAAGTTAGCTCACATTAACTTTCAAGAGTAAGAAAATCTGATTGAAAATGGTTGGCAACAGAAGTCTGGTAGGCTCATCCCAAAAGCCATGTCACAAGGCTGCAGTACCCAAAACCTTTGAATGATCTCATCTTTGAATGTTCAAATACATGCTCAGATAACTGGGCATGTTTTAGTCACAGACAACCCTGCGTTCCTGCCTGTGGCTGTAATAGTGCAAACAACATTGACACATGTTTAAACATGTACTCCATGCTCCCAGAAACCATTCCCAGCTAACAAAAAAACGTTATTTTACGTCAAAATAACGTTATAAAATTTCAAATAACGTTATGCCATAGTAAGGAGCCTTAGAGAAACGTTATTTAACGTTATATAACGTTATAAAATGTTGTATAACGTTTTTTGTTTACTGGGTTGACTCTGAGGATGATTAATGTAAGAAAGGTAAAAAAGGTCAAGAATGCATATAATACACAGCATTGAGAAAAAGTAGGCGATTCTTGTTGTTCATAGTGTAAAGGAAAGATAAGTCACCTTAACCATCAGGCTATCATAAGATATGTTATGCATGTATTTACATGTACTTTCAATGTAAGCAGGCCCCTTGCAATCACTTCTCTGCTGCTGGATGGAAACATATATGTATCATGAGGTCATGACCTTGACATGACATCATGACCTTAACATGACATCAACAGGAACTTATTTCATACACTCCAACAAAACATTGTATTAGGTAATAAATGTCACACTCCACACATAAAGAGTTGTCACAACACATCTGATCATATACCAAATGGTCAACCTTTGACCTTGACCTTGGACCTCAAATCTTAGATTTCATTCATGGCAATGCTACTTTATCCCCATGTGGCAAAATATGCGTTCAAAGTCTTTATTTGCTTTTATTTGAATTTTTTTCTAATTAAAAGCTTATTTTCAACTTTATATTTTCAATGTACAACTGCCAAGTTTGTCCCCCACGTAGCTTTTTACACTCACCAGGGTTGTAATCTGCACATTCACAGCTTTCCAGTGGTACCCAGTGTACAGTATCTTTTTCCGTGACCACTTGTGAGGTGATGAACACCTCCTTGCTGCAGCATTATTAGTACATTTCAATGCCAGCTTTTGAGGCTTAACCCGTTAAGGGTATCATAGTGCTTTAATGTGTTATGCCTTTTGTTGTCATGATGCATGAATGCAGCCCTGGTGAGTCTACTCATCAGGGCTGCATTCATGCATCATGCCAACCCTACAGGGGTCGATACTGTAAAGGATCAGCATGATGCATGAATGCATGCTTGGTATCAGAGTTGCTCATCATGGATGCATTCATGCATCATACCCACAAAAGTTGACATCACATTAAAGCACTACACAGCCCTTAAAGGGTTAATTGTAGGGATCTGGAGGAAATTAGAAGTGGGGAGACTGAAGGTAACAGGTTGTGGACTATAGGTGGGTGTGGGTTAAACAAGATGGTGTATGTCTACCGTGGTAAGATTACAGGTGTGTTTCTACATCAACACTACTGTAATCATAGTGTGTATACATCTCAAAAGGCATGCACTGTATATTACAATGTACTGTATGTATACAGCATAGCGATTAGACTTGCTCAAGTCCTAGAACTTGAATAAAGACAAAAGATATAATTTTCTCAAATATACTTTTCTCAACTGTCGAAGTGGGAGCAACCAGGGGAGGTGGGGGGGGGGGGGGGGGGGGGGTAGTGCGTGGCGGAGTTCTCACCGATGCAGGCCATTTTACCTAGAGATCTGAGTAACTATTGATGGTTTGTGTTAATATACAGAAAACATTTACAGAAAACAATTACAGTTCAATACACAAAAGTTCGCAATGTACAGGTATACCGGATTTACAGTTATTAGATACTGTTTTAAACACGACGGTATTCTCTAAACATTGTGGACGGTTCTTTTTGAAAAGTTCATTATTATGAATATATACTGTGCACATATATAGTACTGTTATCATATAATATCATAGGGAGCTCAATGCTAAGGTTGGCATCATATATTTTCCGTACTTTTTAACATTTTGAAACAGTACATTATAATGATTATGACAAATTTGACAAACATTAAAGTGATATTCCCTCCTTAAAGGGTTACAAAGCTATAAGTGATCCACGTATTAATCACCCGAACTTTCCATTTATATCCAATACCCTACCAGTTAGCCTACCTGTATATCTGATAATTTATTTTTAATTTTAAGCAATGATTTCTTTTTCAATTCTTTGCTAAGATGTATGTCTTACCCAGTATTTATTTCGTGACATCCCTCGGCAGCCTTAGCCCTGTTTACAGCATATACGTCATACGTCTACGTCGTACATCACACGTCATTTTGGACATCATTAATCCCTTAAGTACCCTTTTAGTACTCTAATGTGTTAGGTTTCCCTCGTCATGATGCATAAATGCAGCCCTGGAGAGTCCACTCACCAGGGTTGCATTCATGCATCATGCCGACCCTACAGGGTCGATACACTCCCGGAGGGTCAGCATAGTAATGTATAAATGCAGCTTTGGTGAGTAGACTCACCAGGGTTGCATTCATGTATTTGATTATGACGACAAAGGGCATACCACATTAAAGCGCTATGCGGCCCGTAAAGGGTTAAACATCATTTATCTCCCTCGAGACGACCAACGCGACGAATCTAATTCTTCCTCAGCAAATACCTGTGCAAATAAGATAAATTACGACACGAGAAAATAATTGAATACTCGATAGAAAAATACATGTTCTCCCCATTCATCAACATTCCAACTAGTCAGTGCTCAGAAAGTACCAGCAATTCTGAATAGTCTTTTGTTTGCCATCCTTAAGATGAATGTGGTCTCTTAGAATGTCCCAATTATCAATTAAGGGAATTTAATTAATTGCCAATAAGTCATTTAATGTGTCATTTTAATGAAGAGAAGTCTATCAATCAGAGTGTCTTTGAACAAATTCCTACCCGACCCATGAAATATTCTTAGAAATTGCTCAAATAAACACAAGAGATGCATAGCTGCTATCAATATGGATACCACATTGAATAGAATTCATTAGAAATGAATAAATTCAAGGGTGCATCCTGATACATGGCAGGTAGTCCACCTCACCTGCCAAACACTGATATCTCCTGCTTCCTGTGGTACTTACCAGTGGATAGATGGTTTACCCTTTAAGGGCAGAACATTATTTTAATGCATCATCCTCTGTATCCGCCATGATGCATTCATGCAATTTGGGAGACACTCACAAGTGCCCTACAGTGCTGATACAATCCCAATTTTTCTGCATGATGCGCCAGTGCAGCGCCAGGGATTTACTCACCTGTAGAGTATCATGATGGCGATAAAAAGTTATGATACATTAATGCAGGATGCTGTCCTTATAGGGTCAACCCTTTAAGAACAGCATGATACCTTAATGCATCATGCCCTTGGTCATCATGATGCATGGGTGCAGCCCTGGCAGACAACTCACCAGTGCTGCATCCAGGCATTATGTCAACCCTACGGTGTTGAGACACTCCCGTAGGGTCGGCATGATGCACCAATGCAGCACCGGCGAGTTACTCACTGGTGCTGCATTGGTGCATCATGACGACAAATTCATCTTTTAGCGACATTCATCCTTAAACTTAAAGGGTTAAATGTGTTCAGATGTCGGTTCACAAAGTGGCCTCCCTAATAAAGTAGACTTCACACCTTGTCCTGTCCACCTGGCGGCACAAACAGAAAACACTGATGGTTAAGTTAGCCCTTTAAGGGCCGCAGAGGGCTTTAAATCTGTTACACCCTTTCTCGATATCCTGCATGAAAACAGCCCTGGTGAGTCTACTCGCCCAGGGCTGCATTCCTACCCTATGCTGACCATATGGGGTTGAGCCACTCCCAGAGGGTCAGCATGATGCATGAATGCAGCCTTGGTGAGTTACTCGCCAGGGCTGCATTTATGCATTATGATGGAAAATGGCATAGCACATTAAAGCACTAAGCGTCTCTTACCGGATTATTAAACAGCATGTTTATGTGAGACCCCTACAATGCCCTACACATCCCCATGAATGATCCACACTGCGTGTTCCTATAGGGGAATAATTGATACAGAAAACCACTTTGCTCCAGTGGATCTCATTCTGGATCCTCTATACTGAGAACTCCTCCCCGACTCCGCCCCCTGCCCCCTATGACTATACTCCATGTGACAGGCTACACATAAACATACCTGTTTCCAGCTAGAACCTTAGGATGTACTTCAGTCCCAAAATACCTACACACAGAAAAGTAAAGGAGGCAAATGTGTCTCCCTCGTGGCTCTGGTAAAATAGAGTCAAACTACTTATGACTGTGCTTATATGAAGGGTCATTGTTTAGTTGACACTGATAGTATAGAGTCAATTCGAGTTGACACTGATCGTTCAGAGTCAACTGAAGTTGACCCTCCATATAAGCAGGGTAATTAGCAGTTTGACTCTCTATTTTACCAGAGCCACGTGGGAGACACAGTTGACACCTTTACTCCTCTGTGTGTAGAGAGTTGGGGGCTGGGGAAATTTGGACTCCTCTTGAGTTTGTGACCAAAAAAATGCACTCCTTTATAGCAAAAAAAGATCACCAAAAAACATATGGTAAATAGGGGCTGCAAAAATTTAACTTCGCTGGGGCGGGAAGCGGAGAAGAAATTGACACCTCTTTTGGGGGGGTGAACTTATTTTGCTACGCTCCCCAAAAGTAATCCAGCACCCCCCCTCCCTCGTCGTTGTTAGATATATGAATACACTCCTCTAAATACCTTTTTTCTCACCATCTTTACATCCTTACAATGCTTGGTGTGCTTGTTCCATTTAATTTATCATTGTATTTTTTTTGGTTTTCATTTATTGTATTTTTTCAATCAGATCAAATCAATTATTCCTGTCTGCACCCTTCACCTGCCTATTATCAACACTGCCCACAGATAGATAGCTGTTACCGTAACGGCCCAGAGGGATATCATGTTAACTAGGGTAGGACCTTGCCTTCATTAATTCCCCATCCCCCACCATGTATCACAACCTGCCCAGTGACATCCCTCCTCCCTCCTCCCCAACCAACTGACATCTCTATCTGACTGTGACTATCCTTTGCTGCCCTCCTTATCACTTTAAGGATGACATAATGCATTAATGCATTCATGCATAATAACCTTGGTCGGCACGATGTATGAATGCAGGCATGGTGAGTAACTTGCCAGAGCTGCATTCAAGTATCATGCAGATCCTTCGGTGTTGAGTTACTCCCAAAGGGTCAGCATGATGTATTAATGCAGCACAGGCGAGTTACTCACTATGACATGCTGACAAATATAGTCTTTTAGCGACATGCTGTCCTTAAAGGGTTATAGCATTGTCACATGAGTCCAACAAATAAGCACGGTTTCAGGTGATATCAAGTATACATTTTCCCCATTATTGGGGATTTAATTTTTTTCTTAGATTATAGCATATCAAATTTAGCATAGGATTCTCACTGTCTGGAAATTAACTGTTGTTAGGGACTGATTTGATTGTATGACCTTCACACAGGCTTTTATACAACAATTTCTTGCTACAGTTCAGAAAAAATTTCAACCTGCCTGCCCTAATTGTTGGACTATGTGGCCTAAAACAAACCTTTTTGAGGTTCTAGGAGATTTCAGTCAGATTTCAAATGAATGCAGCAGAGGTGCTAGATTCAGATTCATGCTGACCCTAAAACCTGAAGCGCTCTCAAAGGGTCCTCATGATGCACCGACACCGCTTTATAAGCGGGTTTCTCACTTATGCTACACTAGTTCATCACAATTAAAAACACACATGAATCTTAACACATCACACCATCGTCAAAGGGTTAAGTAACCCTATGATTTCTTTAGCCTCCTCCTCCTGCCCCCTCCTGTAGCCCCTCCCCCACCCCCAGCACACACACACCCCCTGAGCTCCTGTCCACCCCTCCCTGCACACAACCACTACATCATGAGCTGTGGTGAGGTAGGACTGGTGGGAATGTGGCTGTATGATCACCAGGGTGGAGTGGGAGGGACACATAGGCTGGTAGTGGGAGGTGGTAACCCTTTAAGGATAGTATATCGCTAAAAGATGACATTTGTCGTTATAATGCGCCAATTCAGCCCCGGCGAGTAACTCACCTGTGCTCGCCGGGTGCTGCATTGATGCATCATGCTGACGCTTCGGGAGTATCTCTTCCTCATAGGGTTGGCATGATGCTTGAATGCAGCCCTGGTGAGTTACTCGCCAGGGCTGCATTCATACATCAAAACGACCAAGGGCATGGTGCATTCAGGCATCATGCCATCCTTAAAGAGTTAAGGACAGCATGATGCGGCAAGCCAATATTTGATGTCATGATGCAGCAATGAAGTACCAGTGCGTAGTACCGTGACACAATGTATCGATCGGTGAGTCATGACGCTTCAGGAGAGTATCAACCCCATCAATGGCGAATGATACATAAATGCATCACTGTCAAGCTAATCCCCAGGGCTGCATTCATGCATCATGACCACAATAGTCAATTAAAACACTCTGCCAACCTTAAAGGGTTACTGAGTAAAGGGGAGGGGGGTGGGAGGTTCAGGACCCTGGCGTGGACCATGGTATAGTGAACAAACTTCCTCCTGCCTCCCATGTATTGCAAACCACCCCCTCCCTAATATAATCACCAAGGCCCAGCCCCCTCCAGTGGCCTACCCCACAGTTGAGCTGTGAGTCTCAACTGAGAAAGGTGTGTACAGCCTCAAACACATGTGTGTGGACTTTTACACTTGTGCCTTATTGGATAAATATACCCAGGTCTATATCCCCCACCCAGAAGTGAACATTACCAGGGCTCAACTACCCCTAATCCATCAGTGGAGATCTAAGAGATCTAACCCCTCCTCCTCCTCCCCTACTCCTACTCACCCACTTCACTGGAGATCATATCTATTCAATTGGATCTTAAGATTGTACACATCTCCAAGGACAAAACCGACTGGACCTACTGGAGGTTTAATCTGAATAAAGGAGTGGAAGCAAGGTGAGCATCACACAGGTGGATAGTACATTCACTATAGGATCACTTCTATATGGATTCTTTGGTCTGATAGATTAGTGGAGGTTGGAGGACAAAAAGCCAAACTTAATGTATGTGATAATCCTAACCCTGGAGCCTTCTTCAATCAGGATACCTACTCTACAGAGGTACATTGGACCTTAAGGACCTGTTTGGACCTAGAGAAACACCAGCTGTGACTTCCTCAGGTGTGACTTCCCCAGGTGTGATTTCCCCTGGTGTGACTTCCCCATCTGTGACTTCCCCAGCTGTGACTTCCCCAGGTGTGACTTCCCCAGGTGTGAGGTACATTGGTGAATACTACTTAACACACATCCAGAACCAATTATATTGGATCCATTACCACAGGTGTGAATTCAGGATATACCCTAGGTGCTAGTATCATTATAGCAACCAAACTGAATGCCACCATTTAAACCACTTTAACACAGCAGATGTATCCATATCTACATTACACCCTTGCTGATCTTTAGACCTCCGATCAAGGCAGTGTGGCATTTAACTGCAGGTATACTGATAACAGAACCCCCAGTCTGTTGGATCTTACCTCACAGATTCAGTTACATGCATGCTTGGAACTGCTTATACCATTAAAGGTGTGTGACTGCCATTGACATAAAGGATTGAAATTGAATTTAGGGAATTAAAGACTGAAACTGGCAAGGAGGATTGACACTATATCTAAGGGATTAAATACTTGAACCTACAGGGAGGATTAAGACTGTAGATTTAGGGTATTAAAGACCTAAATCTGCAGGGAGGATTGAGGATTGTAGATTTAGGAGATATTGGAGACAGAAGTGTGGCGTGCGGACTGGACGTGGACGCTTATCTCCTGCTGTCATGATGGATAACTGCATGTACATGAGGCACAGGGCCTTCACGTGTTATCAGGTAAGTGTATTAACCCTTTAGGGACAGCATGAGGCCTCAAGGCTTCTCAATTAGGGTTCATCCAAACACTACAAGTATACCAGCGTGCCGCCTGCATCCTTTTTGGTGCTGCAGGTGTTACTTTGCTCTGGATCACCAAGGTGTGTTTTTAGCTGCCCATGGAACTTTGAATTCTATAAATATTCCAAATAGACAAGTTTGAGGGTCATTCTGAGCAACTTTTGCTCAAAAATATGTTTACATCTAAATTTCCTTGGCAATATTCTATATTAGACATTCTAATGGTCAAATAAGAACTGATCCATTTACTACCTCAGAGGTCTGGCTTTTGAGGTGTCATTTTCTTCATCTACTAAGAACCCTGTAGTGGGGCGGCATAGCTGCCATATAGTGTGATCTTGTGCATTTTCTCAAGAAATGTCCATCCTTTGCACAGAGGTAGGCAAGTATGTAAGGAGTCATTTGCAAGAAATAGGCAATTAGGATCTAGCCTATGAGGGGCCATGGGCCCCTTTTTCAAAAATTGTAGTTCTGAAAATTTGATGAAGATCCAATGCAGGTTTGAACGGTCATACCTTTGTTAATATCAAACAGATTTGTCTATGATGACACATGGCTATTGCTGCAATGCCCCACTAATGATCCTGATAGAGCTAGATGGTTTATCCAAGGTCAAGGACATTTTTCAAGGTCAGAGGTCTAAGGAAAAGGTATGCTTTTCAAATTGTCCATATTTATTTGTTAATATCAAACTGATTTGTCTAAGATGACACATGGCTATTGCTGCAATGTCTTAGTGATGATCCTGATAGAGCTAGATGGTTTATCCAAGGTCAAGGTCATTTTTCATGGTCATAGTTCTAAGGAAAAGGTTTGCTTTTCAAAGTTTACCATATTTCTTTGTTTTCTGTGGGAATAATATAATCATATAGATGGGGACTTATGATACAAGGCCTTATTGTGCAGCCATTGTTAGGTTACATAATTAGGCTAATTAATTGTTTGCATTTAATCAGGCCAATAGCATTTAACTAATTATTGCATGTATCTTAGCTATATAAACTAAGACTTCATTGTGTAAACTGATTATAATTTCTGGTGTATCATCTTTGTTACAAAACTTAGCCTACCCCTTGCTTTATGTCCCCGCCCCCCCCCCCACCCCCATTTAACCACTGTGAGGTAGAGAACTTCCCTCTGATCTCCGCTGATCTCTCTCTACTGACCAGGTGTATGTATCCTGTGCCATCCTGTCCTGCCTTAAAGTGCCCTGTACTGCCCTGTCCTGCCTTAAGCTGCCCTTTCCTGCCTTAAGCTGCCCTGTGCTGCCTTAAGCTGCCCTGTGCTGCCCAGTCCTGCCTTAAGCTGCCCTGTGCTGTCCTGTATTATGCTCCCAGTGGGCACAAATTCTGTTCAACATTGAAAGTTTAATCAACATTGAACCCCCATTGATGATGACTTATCAATGTTGATTCAAGGTTCTGTGTCCACTTGGCTGTGCTGCCATGTAGCACCATGTGCATCCACTTGCGTTCTTGTGCCACCCTATGGTGCCCTGTGATACTCCATGTTCTCGACTGTGCTGCCAGAGGCAGGCAAAGGTTGCTTTTATTTGGTACCTTGCAAATGCGAGAATGGAAGTATGAGGGTCTGCAAATCCAAAAGGCAAATGTTTAATATATAGGCCTCTGCAATTCCATGGGTGCCTATGCAATTCCATTGGTGCCTTTGCAATTAGATTGACGCCTTTGCAATTCTTTTGGTGTCTATGCAATTCCATGGGTGCCCATGCAATTCCATGGGTGCTTATGAAATTCCATGGTGCTTATGCAATTCCATGGGTACCTGTACAATTCCATTGGTGTCTATGCAATTCCATTGGTCCTTATGCAACTCATTGGTTCCTATACAATTCCATAGGTGCTTGTGCAATTCTATTGGTGCCTATGCAATTCCCTTATGCCTATTCAATTCCATTGATGCCTATGCAATTACATTGGTGCCTATGCAATTCTGTTGATGCCTATGCAATTCCATTGGTGCCTATGCAATTCCCTTGGTGCTTATGCAATAACATTGGTGACTATGCTATGCCATTGGTGCTTCTGCGATTCCATGAGTGCTTATGCAATTCAATGGATGTACCTTAGATGCCTTGATGTACCATTAGAAATCAATGTGAATACAGCTACGCTGTAAACATTCTAGCCCGTATCACCTTCCCTTACCATAATACTGCCCCTTGCCTGCTACCCTTGCCCCCTTGCTATCATAGCTGATAATGGATTATAGCCACATGATCATTTGTCATCAGATTATCCCTGGTCAATTGCATTATTATCATACTGAGCTTTTGGCCTGATTAAACTGGAATAATCAAGCAAAATGTATGCATACAATGCCTCCTTCATTACATAGTAGCTCTGGCAGCCTTTTGATTCCATTGAATTTACATATGTATTGATCAGTGTTAGTTTTGCATAGAAATCAATCTTGTACCAACTTTTTCATTGAGAATTACCATATTTGGGACTTTGACCATGGTAAATGACCTTGACCTTGAGTATGTTTCTGTAGATCATAAGAGTCATACCTTAGCTATATTTCTATGTAGTAATAGACATTGCATATTTATATACTTATGCTATTTGGAAGAGAAGTAGCCAACACAACAGCAGCCATTTTGAAAGATGGCCGCCACACTTTTCCTGTGCCAGATCTAGGTTGCCTATTTCTTGCGAATTGATCAATATATATTAGCCAATGTCTGTGGGAAGTTTGGTAGCTTCTTGAAAAAATGCACATTGGATCAGCTATGCCGCCCCACTACTGATGATTACTTCTTGTCCCAATGTACCAATGCTGTGACAGCTTTTCTAAGTGGTCAAATGAGTAGAAGGGTCATCCAGGGTTGAATGAACTCTTTATGATTGAAGTTGTATGTTTTCAAGTGAAGTACAATAGTTGAAAACATCCCTTCTAATTTATGAAAAATAACTTCCCGAGTATGGGATATTGTTGATTTATCCCAAGAGCCAATTAATCGATAATCTTGATCTCATATTATATTTAGTGATAAACATATATCTAATTAGCATATCTATGTTAGTTTTGGTCATAGCTTTAGATATAGAAATGATATAAACCCAATGTACTGATCCGTGTGAGTCCTTCTATCAATTTGTATTTCCTTTTTGAATTAGAATTAAATTCATGTAACCCTTATTTGGCATAATTTAGGCTTTAAAGCGTTCTTTTTATATTCCAAATATATAAAAAATACATTAGGCCTACAAAAAATAATTTTCTTGGCCCAGTATCTTTCATTTAAAGTTATGCTCATTTAGAGCCCCACAGAGAGGCATATTACATCAATGTACATTGTAGTGTATGATTGACTTTAATTTGATAAAGGAAATAAGAATGTGAATAATTCAAACTCAGACTCGACTATCATTACTGACAATTGATAATAGTATTTGTCTCACTTTGACTACACCCTCAGAAAAGTGAGAGTCATTGTCGCTAAAACTACCCTCACCTGAGGGTAGTTTTAGCGACAATGACTCTAGTGCCTGACCCTCAGGTGAGGGCAGTTTTAGCGACAATGACTCTCACTTTTCTGTGTGTGTACTTTGACAATTTTGTTAAATAATCGGCATGCACTGAATACTATCCTGCAAATATGACAAAAATGGAAACAATTATACAATGTCCTGTGTCATATGAGAGACATGACTATGTTTGTGCTCTTCTAAATGCTGGGTCTATCAAAGACCACACTCGACACGTCCTCTCACCAAGTCTAGAAGCATTTATTATAATTGTGTCTTAATTGGATAATAACTAAACAGGTCCCTCAGAAAACTCTCACATAATCTGTTATGGGATATAGTTAAGATAATGAATCATGTATTATTAGATCTTAGGGTAAGGAGAAAATGGGTGTTTCATGTTATATGGCCAGATAATTTGAATTTATTTGGAAAAGTAAACACACTTTGTTCTAGCATGTGGAGTATAGCTATAAATGCACAATGGTATTGACCATAGCGTCTCTTATGAAAAAGTGGGTATGAAATAAGCTAACACTAGAAGTAGGGAGCTGTAACTTTAGAGAAAGGGCCAGTATTTATTTGGATCTTAGTAAGGTGTAAATGATAAAATGCAAAGAGAACCATTATTATCCATGTGTACTGTAATATTCGCATTAGGGAATAAATATAGCTTTGCAGTGATTTCTGAATTAACGAGGGCGATGGCTTATCTGTACGGAATCAGGGGGCGGTCCTCTGCATTTATCAGTATGATGAGTGGCAGTATTTTTGGCTGCTCCTGTTTTTGGGCAGGCGGTATTTTGTCAGTCGTGGGGCACCATCATAGAGTGAGCACCCCCCCCCCCCCCCCGATAACCTGGGGTCTATCAGTAAATAATGGTAATTAATCCTCTAAGGTCTCAGTGCAGCATTTGTCATCGTGATGCCCCAACACGGTGTCGGCACTGTGTTGGGCCATAATGCCGATGCTTGGAGAGTGAGAGTTACTCGCCGGGGCTGGCTTCATACACAATTACACCAAAGTGTATTGCACATTAAAGTACATTGCTACCCTCCTGAGGTTAATTAACACCACAGAGAAAAGAAGTAGAATCACTGTGAATCCCGACTTGATCACTGAGGCAACTCTCCCGAGGACTCTGAAGTGACTCCCTAACATTAGCAGGACTCTATAATAACTCTATAATGACTCCTATTCTAAGACTCCCTCATGATTGGGAGTCACTTTAGAGTTGTGGGGAGATCGAGTTACCTCACACACAGAAAAGTAAAGGAGTCAACTGTGTCTCCCAAGTGGCTCTGGTAAAATTGAGAGTCAAACTACTCATGACTCTCCTTATATGAAGGGTCATTGTTAAGCTGACACTGATAGTATAGAGTCAATTTGAGTTGACACTGATTGTACAGTGTCAACTAAAGTTGACCCTCCATATAAGCAGGGTCATGAGCATTTTGACTCTCTATTTTACCAGAGCCACGTGGGAGACACAGTTGACACCTTTACTTTTCTGTGTGCAGTGACCGAGTCCAGGCTCTCATTTAGGAGTCACCGTGATTCTACTTATTTTCTCTGTGTATTATATATATATATGTTGTAACATATACCCCTGAAACACACTACATTATACCCCTTGGCCTGTGAGCTGCTGCACTACTCCCCACATACCTTATGACAGCTCTCAGTCTCGTGAAGTGTCGGATAACTGATGAGATTCTCGCCCTCCGCCTCCCCCTGGCAGCATAAACCATAATTACCTGACGCCAAATTATCAACAAATTATGAGGAAATTAGGCCACCTAGGTGGGGCTAAAAACGGGAGTAAGTGGGAGAGTGTCTGGGGTGCTGAGCTAAAGATTAGAGTAGAGATGTGGGTGGC